>VSTD030001004.1:0-14040 GCA_008808055.3 Sporobolus alterniflorus
CTCGCACATCACGTCCCAAGCCACCAGATCTTTGACCAACCAATGAACCTTCCCATGAAGTTGTTGCTCCTTGGTCTGGTAGATGTCGTGTGCCTGATGGGGCTTTATCAGATGCTTCAACACTTGTGAGTAGTACAACAAACGTTGTTATAAGATAAAAATTTGTCATTAAATACAACAAATATTACAACAAATGGTACAGTACCTACGAGTAGTATAAGGCAGTAGAGACAAGATGGACATGTTTGATAGTGTCCTTTATCACTTTTCACGCTGCCTTATCAGAGACAATGCTAGCCATCTCCATGCTAATGCCTTCCACAAAACAAAAATGATCATACCTGTAAGAGAGAATTAAAATTGCGCAACAAAATAAGAAACAAGTAAAATTTTAAAATGTAGCTAGTAGACTCACCCAGAACATTTTCTTCACCGCATCTTGAAATGTGCCCTAGTCGATGTACGGCTTGAGCGCCCAGTGGGTCTAGGACCGTGTAGCTACTCATCGGCCGCCTACTGTAACCATATCTAGGTACAACAGACGACATAATGTACCTAGCTCCTGGTTGACACAGTCTGGTGTAGATGTGAAAACCTTCTTTGGCAATTCTACACCTGCGATGTGGTCCAGTACAAAATCCAGCACTCAAAGTCTGGACTTCCCATTGATGGCCATGAACGGCATCGGCGAAAGAGAGGAAAGAAGAAACCTGCACACAACAGTTATAAAGCAAAACTTGAGCGACTACGCTCAGCAAGACTAACCCGATATGACCAAGGGGTCAACTTCTAGACATACAAATGCTTTAAGTGGTAAAGACTATTAAGCCTATAGCAACTAGCTTTATTCACTTTTAAGAAAATTTTAACCATATTAAAGTGCTTAATATCATAGGTTTGCAACCTATACTAAGCATGCAAGTATAACCAATCAATATTTGATATAAGTGATTATCATCATTAGCATCAATCTCAAATATTCATGTGAATCATAAATGAAGTTTATTTACTACGTTTGGGTGTGGTGGCAAGTCATCACTCATATTTGAGTGTCGCAGAGATTTGAATCAATATACTTCTTGCAAGAGAAAAACCTGACAACACGATGTACGCATAGTCTCTAGGACCTTACGATCGACTACCTTTCGCTAAGTCCCTTTGAGGTCGAAATCGCTCCTTGACAGATGAAATCTTTGTTCTACAGTGATCGTTCGACCTTGCCGTCATCCTGGGCTACCTTATTCTCCCTCCAACAACCACCTTAAAGTAGCGGTTACGGTTTGACCATGAAGTTACACAAGCTACTAGGTTTACGGACCCTATAAATCCCGCTTGCGCCAGTACATAATCAATACTTGCTCATCGAGACCCAACACGATGCAGACCTTAATTGACATATCTGAGGGCTACCACTACTGATCCCCGAATATCTTCTTAAGCACTCTCACCCTGCCCATCCAGTGACACTCCACTTGCCAACCCTTAGTCTCCTCGTCGAGTCTCACATTAAGGAGCTTATAAACTTTACAACCAATCAACTCTAACCAATAAGGAGCATAGTCCTGAAATCTTGCGAGTGGAACCAGCCACTTGACTTCTACCGTGGTCCTGTTTACTAAGCATAGCCATTCTAATGGATTTCCACCATGATAGGAACAAAGATAACATGAAAAGAGTAGTAATGCATTTTTAAGGTTTCAATAAACTCCTACACATAAATACATAAGTTATTATAAAGTAAATATGGTTATAAAGCAAAATCTTGATGTGGCAGTATGCACTGGTGCTTGCACTTGCATAAGAACAGTAGAAAGTTAGTCTTGAGCCTTGCCAATGTTGACCCCCAAGAGCTTTGGCTTGAACCTTCTTGCTCGATGTCGTAACCACCTAAAGTGGAATGAAATGCATGATTTAAACAACGATTAACGATGAATAAGAACCTTAACTACCTTAACATAGCACTTTGTAAAAAAAAGTGAGGCTCCAAAGGTAACATGGCTCGAGGTTCAATTACAACAAGGCTTGAGCAGAAAGCTAGGGTTTTATGGTCAATCTCAAGGTGTATGGCAAGATTAAAGATTTACTCTAATTACCTCAACTTACTAATGTAATTAACCATAAAGGGGATAATCATGTCACTTAATCAAGACACATGATCATGAAAAAGGTATGAAAACTGACTTTGATTTGATGATACGGTGGAAGGAAAATTATGGGTCAAGTTTCACTAATTATTAGCTTTTAAATAATTATATATGAATTGCCCTTGAATTAACAAAGATTTAACCATTATTTAACAATTAAAAAGAAATTAATTTATTTTATATTTTTATTCTAAAAAGTATATTTGAATTTAATTAATAGAGTTGGTTTGGAAATTTTCTAGATTCAAATGAATTTCATACGAATTTTAGAGGTTTGAAACTATTTGAAAAAGGATTCAGATAAATCAAAGGGTAAATCATACGAAACACTGTTCCTATGGCCGAATCTGGCCGGCCCAACTCGGTGTGGGCTGCCAACCCCAAATCGAAACAGGGGAGGAGTTGCTCGATGGCGCTGCCGCCGCCGCCGGCGCGGGTCGGGACTCGGTGCTAGAGCAAGCCGACAACGCGGGGAACCCCTTTTGGCCGTCGGGGGAGGAAGAGGCTGACCGTTCTTGGCGCTCCACGGCAGCGGGTTGCTGGGCGGAGGGGACGCTGGTGAGGGGTGTTGAGAGGTGGTTGTGGCGGTCGGCTCAGGGTTCGGGGAGAAGTGGGGCGGCGCTGCGCACCCCTTGGCGGCGGCGGTTGGACCGGAAGATGGCCGGGATGGCCTGGCAACGATGAGGCGTTCGCGGCGGATTAGAGCGGACGGCGTGACTCACTTTGACAGCTCTTCTCGATGACTAGCGGCTCGAGGATGGGGCGAGGACCTCGGGCGCACACAGGCGGAGGACTCGGGGGCTGGACTCGGGCTCATCGGTGATGAAGCTGTGGAGGTGTGGTGTGGCGGGGCGGAGCGAGGAGCGTGCGGTGGATGGTGAAAATATCTCCCTTTGGTGTGCCACTCCCGCAGAGGATAAGGGTACAATGCCGGAGGTCGGGGTTACTGTAGTATTGTTGGTGTAGTTGGAGTGTGGCGTCGCGGTCGGAACGCACTCTCTCGGGCACACGCTGGCGCGCTGGGGATTTTGGCCAGGTGGGCCGGGTCGATTTCACGCCAGAGCCGGACTGATGCTGCAGGCCGGGCCCAGTTAATAGTTCAAATAATTTTCCAATAAATCCAATACCTTCCATTACTCTGAGTTCAAACATTCAAAGCATAATCTTTCCTTATGCCCAAAAAATTCCCAACTTGGCAAGGTGATGGATAACTTCCAATAGAAACAATTTCCTTTTTGGCCCAACTTCCAAATCTCTCTAGATTTTGAATTATAAAATTCAGAAGCAAATCCAATTTGAGTCTTGTTTGAATTTTAATGGGGTTCAAACATTTTGGAAAATCTCATAAATTCCTTAAAATTCTAACTCCCCAAGATGTTCATGAATATGAATTTTTATTGACTCACTTGTATTAAAAATTTTGAAGTTCATTTACAAGTACCAATTATGATTTGGTTTAAATAATATTCAAAGAAAGAATTTGAATTCCAAATTAAACTTAAACCAAGATACAATGTGGAGGTGCTGTAGAACACTGTAGCTGCTACAATGTTACTAGGGGTGTCACAGCCCTCCCCCTTAAAAGAAATCTTGACCCAAGATTTAAAAAGAGAGAAAGGTCCTAACAGGAACAATGAATAATTGCACGTTTCCTCTCTACGGTAATGAGAACTCTGGATGGCAAGAATGGAGAAAGTTCTTGAATTCTCATGTAGCTTCTTCTGAATGGTTGCTCCATTGAATCTTGAAGAACGTTATAGTCTTGTGCCTAATGACACAATCCTTCTGATCCAATATCTTGATAGGGTGCTCAGGATATGCCAAATCTGCTTTGAGCGGTGTCACTTCAGGCAATACTACATCTACGGGTGCTTTAAGACACTTCTTCAAGTGTGACACGTGAAAGATTTCATGAATTCCTGCCAAGGATGGTGGTAACTCGAACTTGTATGCCATGGGTCTACACTTCTCGAGTGTGAAAAAAGGTCCAATGTAGCGAGGTGCTAGCTTTCCTTTCATCCCAAACATTTTCGCGCCTTTCATTGGTGAAACCCGTAGGTAGACGTGATCTCCAAATTCAAACTCCAATGGCCGACGTCTTTTGTTTGCATAGCTTTCTTGATGTGACCTCACAACTTTAAAGTTATCTTGGATACGATGGACTGTCAGTTTGGCTTCATCAATGAGATCAGGAACAAAAATAGCCTTCTCTCTTGGCTCAATCCAATTGAGTGGTGTATGACATCGACATCCATACAATGCTTCAAATGGTGCAATCTTGAGACTCTCTTGATAGATGTTGTTGTAGGAGAACTCAGCCCATGGCAGATTCTTGTCCCAATTGCCTTAATTTTCCATCACGCAGGCTCTAAGCATATCTTCCAAAATCTGATTCACTCTCTCGATTTGGTAATTCGTCTGCTGGTGGTAGGCTGAACTGTGGACCATGTGAGTCCCAACAAACTGTGACCCTTGATGGAGACGATCGTCTTTGGAACTCCATGCAGAAAGAGGATGTGAGCAATATAGTTCTCTGCATACTTCTCAGCTGTGAAGCGGGTGTGCATGGGTATAAAGTGGGCAGACTTGGTGAAGTGATCAACAATCACCCATATTGAGTCAACCTTATGGGCAGTCGGAGGTAAACCCACAATGAAATCCAAGCTTATGTATTCTCATTTTCAATCCGGAACACTCAAAGGTTGCAACAATCCCCCTGGCTTCATGTAATCGGCTTTGACCTTTCTACATGTATCACATTCTGATACAAAGCGAGCTATCTTGCGCTTCATTCATGTTCACCAGAATTGTTGTCGTAGATTATGATACATTTTGGTACTTCCAGGATGAATGGAGTACCTCGACGTATAGGCTTCATCCATGATCTGTTTCTTTAGACCTTGTCTCATTGGCACAACCAGCCAATCTTTGAACCATAGAGTACCTTCCACATTCTTCTCCTTATATGTACCATACCTTCATCATTGCTTTGAGTGACAATGATCTCTTCCCTCAATAGGGGTGTGAGGGTAATGTTGTACAATGATAGGTCCAGTAATACTCTGACGCTAGACTCTTCTCTAGTAAGTGGTACAACTGGCAAATAGTTGCAGTGAGCCTTGCGACTCAACGCGTACACAACTACATTTGCCTTGCCTAGATGATAGAGCACTTCCAACTCATAATCCTTGATTAACTCGAGCCATCTAAGATGTCTCATGTTCAAGTCCGGTTGAGTGAAGATGTGTCTCATGTTCAAGTCCGGTTGAGTTAAGATGTACTTCAAGCTTTTGTGACCCATATAGATGTGAATCACATTCCCAAGCAAGTAATTTTGCCATGCTCTCAATGCTAACATGACTGCCTCTTACTCAATATCATGAGTAGGGTAGTGCTCTTCATGGCATCTCAATTGTCACGAGGAGTAAGAAATCACTCGCCCTTCTTGCATAAGGACACATCCCAATCTAGTGCCAGAAACATTACAATGCACGTCAAATAACTTGGTTATGTCAGGTTGCGCTAGCACTGGTGATGTGGTTAATAACTTCTTCAATATCTGAAATGCGTCATCACAATCTTAGCTCTAGACATACTTGGTTCCCTTCTTCAAAAGGTCGGTGATTGTTGGGATCTTGTACCTTGGGTACCGTGGGTAACCGGTTACAACCCAATAACTTAGATACGATTGGCTCCTCCAACAGCAAAATGGCCAGGGAACCATACACCCCATACTAGGGATGGCTTGACCACTCCTGCCTAGAGAGGGGGCCACCTATCTAAAAAGAACTAAACTTAGAAGTGAGTCACACCACACGAGGCCTGAGGGCTTCCTGGGTGTTGAGCGAAGGTCATGGTTGCTGGGCTCTGAAGGACCCATGCCATGTGGGCCCCCACCCGGTAGGGCATAACAAAAAGCATTGCACGTCCTCTACCCAGAAGATTCCCAAACATCGGACTCCAAAACCTTTCAAGTCTGGTCTAAGAGGGTTCTCCACTTCAACACGCAAATATGACATGATGCCCCTAGGGGATGCCAACCTTCTCCACCAGGGCAAGGCGAACTACCTTAGGAGCTTTCACGCCACCGGATAAGGATGGAGTAAACTCAGGACCACCCCACATGGGGTGATTAGACCAAGCGGCATCGATCCAAGGGCTCTGGGCCTTAGCCTGATAGTCGCGGCCTATGGGCCCATAAGGGCAGCGACTCCTCGAAAGGAAGGCTTGGCAACAAAGAAAGGAAGAACCTTGGCCGTTCTAATGTGAGCCGACAAAGGATCACGACGGAGCACCCTGTGGTGGCAACCGCGTCTTCACCGACGTAGGCCCCATCCCATCTCCGGCCGGGCCATCTGAGCGGACACCCCGAGCCTCCGACATGCCATCAATCTCATGGGGGGCGGGGTGACGAAGGGTCACGCATTGAGCACCGCATGTGCAATCTATGTCATGGCGGGCGTAGTGATAGGGAACAGTGCAGCCTTAGACCCGAGGCGCCAGGACCTAAAGAGTTCAGGAGCAACGTGCATAATGCATGCTTCCTTGGCGTTTTCATGCGCCCAACAACATCGTCAAGTATGACGGCAAGACCAATCCCTGCGTCTAGTTGGAAGACTACTGCCTCGCATGCAGGGCGGGTGGGGCGAACGATGACCTCTTCATCATCCAGTTCCTACCCATCTACTTGGTTGACATGTCCAGTGCTTGGCTCAATCACCTGCCTAGAAACTCGATCAATTATTGGAAGGATCTCAAGGAGGTCTTCACCAGCAACTTTTAGGGTACATATGTGCGACCCGACAATCCCTGGGATTTGAAGGTTGTCGGCAAAATTAGGGGAATACTTGTGGGATTACATTCAGTGCTTCAACCGAATGTGTCACAAACTCCCCAAGATTTGCGACGCCAATGCCATCTCGGCATTCTGGTCTGGCACAAACTACCGAACCCTGGTACATGGGCATGGCTGTGACCAGCCAAAGACCACAAAATAACTCCTCGACATCACCACCAGGCATGCCTCGGGTGAGGAATCAGTTAGGGTAGTTTTCATGTAGAGCAGCGCGAAGGTGGCCCTCGGCGGCGGTCAGGCGATGCCAACCAACAAGGGTGCAAGGAGGGGTTCTAGAAGCGACAACAGGGGGGGGGTGAAGCGACAACCATAGCAAGTCAAGGTCGCCACCAGCTGCGTCGAGGGTGATAATGACAAGGACGATGGCAACTCCAACGAGGAGCTAATCGCTGCCTTCAAGCGCTATTCTAAGCGCCAGGTGCGACAACCCGTTGATCACTTCAAAAATCTTCTTGAAGCAACCTTCCGAAATCCTACATACCCTATCAGACACAAGTTGAAGGAATGCACCATGATGAAGAACTACTTGACCATGAGAACTTTTGCCAAAGGCAAGAGGCCCGAAGGCGGCTCGATACATACCCTATCAGACACAAGTTGAAGAAATGCACCATGATGAAGAACTACTTGACCATGAGAACTTTTGCCAAAGGCAAGAGGCCCGAAGGCGACTCGATGGGGAAGGTTGCTGCCCCTTTGTCCGAGGAGAAGGCAGTCATGTCGATTTATGGCAAGCCAAACCCCCACGAGTTGCAGCGCAAGCGCAAGCTTACTGTTCAAGCAATCAACGCCGTACGCATAGCGGTCCTGGAGTACCTACGCTAGTCTGAGTTCCCGATCACTTTTGACTGAACGGACCACCCGGATAGCATCCCCAAGCCAGGGAGGTTTTCCCTCATTGTCGACCCACTGGTTGGGATGACCCAGCTCACTAAGGCCCTCATGGATGGAGGCAGCGACCTCAACCTCTTGTACCTTGACACCTTTGAGGGGCTGGGGCTTACCCGTGACCAGCTCCAAAGTAGCACACACCCATTCAACGGAGTGGTCCTGGGCAAACAATCTGTCCCTCTTGGGCGGGTCACCCTGCCAGTCACCTTCAGAGATGTGAGCAACTATCGCACTGAGACGCTTGCAATTGAGGTAGCCGACTTCTCTAAGCCTTACCACATCATCTTGGGGCGGTCATGTTACATCAAGTTCATGGCCATCCCCAACTACTCTTACCTCAAACTCAAGATGCCTGGACCCGCCGGGGTCATCACCGTGGAGGCCAAGATGCAGTGGGTGCTGGACTACAAGCAGGACAGCATCGAGCCAGTTGCTGCTGCGGTCGTTGCGACCAAACTAAGGGAGCTCAAGCTCTGGATACTTGCAGCGCTGCCCAGCCTGGTCATGCCCATGACAACCAGCGTTTTCAAGATGGATGAAGATGCCAAGGCCATACAAATCGATGCTGGAGAACCTGCCAAAACTGTGTAGATCGGGGCCAGTCTGGACCCCAAATAGGAAAGCAAGCTCGTTGACTTCCTCTGATGCAACAAGGACATATTTGTGTGGAGCCCAGCAAAAATGCTAGGCATCTTCTAGGAAGTCATCAAGCACACCCTCAACATCAAACCCGGTTCGAGGCCCATCAAGCAAGGCCAGTGGCGCTTTGACCAAGAAAAGCGCCGGGCCATGGGTGAAGAGCTATCTAGGCTTTTGGCCACTGACTTCGTCAAGGAGGTTCAACACCCGAACTAGGTAGCCAATCCTGTTCTCATACCAAGAAAGAACAGGAAATGGCAAATGTGCGTTGATTACAGCAGCCTGAACAAAGCATGCCCGAAGGATCCTTTCCCTCTCCCTGCATAGACTAGGTCATAGACCCCACTGTCGGTGTGAACTCCTTTGTTTTCTAGATGCCTACTCGGGTTACCACCAGATACCCCTCACCAAGGTAGACTAGCCCACCACCAAGTTGACCAATCCCTATGAGTGTTTTTGCTGCGTAAAAATGTTGTTCGGATTAAAGAACGTGGGGGCCACCTACCAGTGGTGTATGCAGTCCTGTTTCGACGGCAAATCGGGCACAACCTAGAGGTCTATGTCGACGACATTATCGTGAAGACCCGGTAGGATAGCAGTCTCATCGCTGACCTAGAAGAAACCTTTACTAACCTTAGGCGCTTCAACATCAAGCTGAACCCAGAAAAGTGCACCTTTGGGGTCCCCCAGGGCAAGCTCCTAGGGTACATCATTACCAAGCGCGGCATCGAGGTGAACCCCGACAAGATCTCGAGCATCGCTGAAATAGACCAGGTCAGGAATGTCAAGAATGTCCAGTGGCTCATAGGGTGCCTCGTGGCCCTGAGCCATTTAATGTCCTGGCTGGGGGAACGCGGGCCCCCTGTACAAGTTATTAAAAAAGTTCAATTCCTTCCGCTAGACGGACGAGACGCAGAGGGTGCTTGATGACCTCAAAACACTCATCCTCCACCTGTATGTCATGGCCACCACCCAAGTCATCAACGCTGCCCTAGTAGTGGAGTAGGAGGAGCTCAGGCATGTCTGTAAGGTACAACGACCGGTCTACTACATTAGCAAAGTCTTCTTTTATGGTGAGATCCACTACAGTCAGGTACAAAAGCTTCTTTACGCCATCTTAATTACAAAGCGCAAACTCCTACACTATTTCAAGAGCCATTCGATCCAAGTGGTAACCTCATTTGGGCTCGGAGAAGTTGTCGGGAATCGTCTCACCACGGGTAGGATCACCAGGCGGGCACTCGAGCTCACGGGGCTCGACATAACCTACGTGCCCCAAACGACGATCAAGAGCCAGGCCCTGGCACATTTTGTGGCCGAATGGATCGAGACTCAGCACCCCCCCGGTCACTCAAGAGCATTGGAGCATGTATTTCGATGGCTCCTTCACCCTCAGTGATGCCAAGGGAGGCGTTGTGCTTATCTCTCCTAAAGGAGATCGACTCCCTTATGTTATTCGACTGCACTTCCTCGCTACCAACAATGTGGCAGAGTATGAGTACATCCACGGAGACTCTGAGCTCATCATCAATCAAGTAATGGGAGAGTCGAACTATCGTGACTCTCGCATGGCAGCATACCGACAAGAGGTGAGGAAGCTAGAGGAAAAGTTTGAGGGTTTTGAGCTTCATCATATCCTCCAATGAGACAACAAAGCAGCTGATGCCCTCGCTTGGCCCGGGTCGAGTTACGAACCTACCCCTCCGGGTTTGTCTACGTAGGATTTGTTCAAGCCCTCTATTCGGCTTGAGGAGGATGTCTTGGTACACTCACCCAGGACCACCCTAGATGAAGGCACCTCAATACCCATACCAGGAACCACACCGGGAGAAAACGGCCCAGCACCGACACCAGATGCCAACTCGGGAGCCTCGGCTAGGCCTATTGCATCAAGCCCGGGGCCCGAGGGGGAAGTGGCAACTGTCATCGGACCACCTAGCCCTGAGGCAGAGTGGTGAAAACCAATTACCGAGTACCTTCAACTAGGGACAATACCAGACAACAAAACCGAAACTCAATGCCTCGTGAGCAGGGCCAAACGGTACCTGATTCATGACAACGAACTATATTGATGCAGCAGTTCAAGCATCCTTCAGTGGTGCATCCACCCTGAGGAGGGCAAGGCACAATTCCTCGATATCCATGAGGTGATCTGCGGGCATCACGCTTCATCAAGAAGCTTGGTCGGGAAGACTTTCCGACAAGGTTTTTACTGGCCGATTGCGGCCGGTGACGCAGCACATATCGTAAGATCCTGCAGAGGATGCTAGTACTTCACTAGATTGATTCACGCCCTGACCCAGGAACTCCAGATGATCCCCATTCCCTAGCCTTTCACCATGTGGGGTCTAGACCTCCTGGGACCCATGGAGTAGGCACCCTGGGGCTCGACCCACCTGCTCGTCGTGGTGGATAAATTTACTAAGTGGGTCGAGGCAAAGCCCCTGGCTAAAATCAGCTCCAAGAAGGCTATGAATTTCATCCAGGACATCATTTTCCATTTGGGGCTCCTAACTCCATCATTATTGACAACGACACTCAGTTCACCGGAGAAAAATTCCTAGATTTCTATGATGACAATAACATCCACTTGGACTGGCCGTGGTCACCCACCCATGTACAAACAAGCAGGTCGAGCATGTTAACAACATGATACTGCAGAATCTAAGGCCCCACATCCTCACCTCGGAAGGCGAGGATGTCCACGCCCAGCTCAGCACCCGAGCCGGGAAGTGGGTGACCAAGGTCCCCTCAGTGCTCTGGAGCTTGCGAATGATGCCTAATATGTCGACAAACTTCACCCCTTTCTTCATGGTGTATGGGGCAGAGGCCATATTGCCCACCGACCTATAGTATGGGTCCCCTAGGGTCCAGGCTTATCAACCAGATGCGGCCAAAGAAGCCCGAAAGGATGCCATAGACTTACTTGATGAATCAAGGGACACTGCCATTATAAGATCAGCTGGATATCAACATGCCCTCCAATGGTACCACACACACATGGTTCACCCCTGGGCTTTCCAGGTAGGTGGTTTAGTTCTATGGCAAATATAAACCAAGAAAGGTAAGCACAAGTTGTCCCCACCCTGGGAGGGACCCTACTTGGTAGCTGAAGTACTCCGACCCAGGGCATACCGACTCTAGGAGATTGACGACGCGACATTTCCAAACGCCTGGAATGTAGAATAGCTAAGGAAGTTCTACCCATAGTTCTTTCTTTCAATTTTTGCTTGCTTTACCCCTGTTCTTCCGACACCAGGATGATGACGGGAAGGCGATGACAGGTATGTAAGCAGATGCATGTGTTCGCAAGAGCACTTGGCTATTCTCAAGTCCCTGTGGTGTTAGGAACTGTGGCGGTGAGACCCCGGACCCTTGTAAAATATAGTAAAGCAAGTTGTATATGTTTACACACCCCTTCTACTCCTCACAAATGACACCCTTTACACTGAGGGATACTGCCACCATATCCAAAATGGGTCACACAATTGTTGTGGGTCTGCCAATGCTTAGGGTTAGAAGCCAAAACCCGCCAGTCGAGTCAGAGCCGCCCAGAGCAACCAGAGTGAGGGACAAAGTGACACAAGGGATGGCCAGCAGCTGACACATCCAAGGCCCCACTGAGGGGACCCAACATCCTCAAGCTTTGTATCTGAGTCCCAACCAGGAGGTCTCCTTCATGCCCCTTCGTGTGGCCTTGCACTGAGCCGTCTGAGTTTTCTGTTAGGATTACTCGTGAAAGACGTGAAACCACCTGGTCTGGATTTGATCGGGGGGGGGGGGGCATTAGCCCCTATCTTGTCCAATGGAGAGGCACTTGCCCTTGCTGGCTGTCACCCATGAACGGTGACCTAAGTTCCACTCAGATCCTGACTCAGCACTTCGGTGCTTAGTCTCAGACCGTTAGCTAGCTTACGAGCTCGGGGACCACACCGACTAGCAAGTCCCCGCAGCTCAGCCGCTCTGGGTTAATGAAACACCTGAGGATGGGGCTGATGCATTTGTTGCACCACATTCTGACAATCCGGATGGAATTGTGGGACTTCATTAAGTCATCAGCATAAACCTATACAATATATATGGAACTTAGCCTCCAGCTAGGCCTTCCAGCCGAGACGAAGCCTCAGGGGCTACACGGTGGGCACCACCATGGGATTCTGAAACATGATCATCAAGGCCATAGGCTCTGTAATCATTTTTTTGAATCCCGTGGCGGTCCCCGCGGTATCATATGAGTACCTATTCTGCCATCCATCAAGGGATTGACTCCGGCCACCTGCTAGACAGAAGGCTCATGGGCTACTGTCGGGGTCTTGTACCCTAGGTACCGTGGCCACCGGTTACGGCCCAACTACCTGGATATGACCGGGTCCTCCAGCAGCAAAATGGCTAGGCAACCATACACCCCGTACCAGGGACAGCACCAACACTCGTAGCTAGAGAGGGTGCCACCTACCTAAAAAGAACTAAACTTGGGAGCGAGTCACACCACACGAGGCCCGGGGGGTTCCCGGGTGCCAAGCGATGGCTGTGGTTGTTGGGCTCTGAAGGAGCCGCACAACGCAGGGCCCCACCCCATAGGGTGTAACAATAAGCATCGCGTGTCCTCTGCACAGAAGATTCCCGAATACCGGACTCTAAAACCTTTCATGTCTGAGCTAAGAGGGTCCTCCCCTTCAACACGCATGGATGACACGATCCCCCCTAGGCCCCTACCCTTCAGGTATGCGGTATGAGATCATTTCCCCCTTCACTTCATGAACTTCTTGAGCTCTCTGTTCTCTCCATTGTAACCACTATTCATCTTCAATATCGAACAGCTAGACGGAGGGCTATTTCCTCCAAGGAGGGGCCTAAACCAGGAAAACCCATAGTGTGCTTTGTAGTTCATAAGACCATGTCAGAATAGGAATGCATGATCTTGACCACCCTGTATCTTGCCGGTGCAAAAAACACCGATAGTGATCGGCTTTGCAATCTTGGAGAAGTTTGGAATGAACCTTCGATAATAGCTAGCCAACCCGAGAAAACTTCATACTTCATGTACTGATGTTGGTGGCTTCTAATCCAAGACATCTCATATCCTGGCAGGGTCCACTGTGATTCCTTCTAGTGATATCACGTGGCCCAAGAATGGTACTTTGTCAATCTAGAACTCGCACTTCCTAAACTTGGCATACAACTGGTGCTCTTGTAGTCATTGAAGCACGATATGAAGGTGTTCTTCATGTTCTTCCATATTCTTTGAGTACAGTAGAATGTCATCAATGAAGACCACGATGAACTTAACCAACTCGGGCATGAAAACTGAGTTCATAAGATACATGAAGGGTGTCGGTGCATTTGTCAACCCAAATGACATGACTAGATATTCATACAGACCATATCTCATGGAGAAGGCCCTCATGGGAATATCTTGGGCATGAATCTTGATTTGATTATACCTAGAGTGAGATCAATCTTAGAGAACACTTGAGATCCCGCTAGTTGATCAAACAAAATGTCAATGGG
>VSTD030001005.1:0-14039 GCA_008808055.3 Sporobolus alterniflorus
TAAATTTAATTACCATAAAGTGTGATTCACAAAAGGGGTTACTATAGATCACACAGCTAAGCCAAAATCATAACCAAACCATAAGAGCATCTCCAAGAGACTACCATAAACTCCCTCTAAATTAAATTAATGGGATTTAGTCTAAAAAACCATCTCCAACGGCTCTCCTAAAAACAACATAGATTTATTTCCCCCATAAACTCACCTCAGGGCCTCCATAGTACCCTTTCTAATAGAACAAATAATATTGTAGATCCAAATGCTGATGTGGTCCAATCAAAAGTATTCTTAGATCTATTTTTAGGGGGACTGTCGGAGGAGATATTTTTACGTCTCGATATTTTTTAGTCTGCCCCTAGAAACATGTTTTAGGGAGAAAATTTTAGGGGTGCTGTTGGAGATGCTCTAACCATACCAAATACCATCTCATAATCATCTATTCTAGGGAGGATCCCAGACCGCTTATAACCGCAAGCTCAGCTATAATGATAGTTGTACACTATGCAGAGATTAGTACCCTGTACCCACACATAGTGATTTCATCGATGACCGAGTGACTAGAGAACCTCATTTTTACCATTCTTTACACTTCCTTTTGTGTATGACTCAGAGATCACTATATGCCGCTACAAAGGTTTACTATGGGTCATATGCCCGACCTAGCTAAGGTAGTACGCGGTACCATAGCAATGCTAAGATTTCTTGGAGTAGTCACGATACTATGGCCCCTCTTGCACCATGTGGGCTTGGACAAATGACAATGCCACTTCTCACTCATCTGAGCAAGACACACTTCCCACAACATCCCTAATTAGTAAGCAAGTCATTCCATACCGGACACGTGGCGGCATATATTGTTTTGGGGTGTCCACTCCTAAGATTCGGTCCTTAGTAGATTCGAGCATGACTAACCACAACACCTGACAAAATCCAACCGTCTCGACCATTCCAAACCTTGCTCAAACCATAACATCGACCTCACCACGGTCAACTCACATCTCGATGGATGGAAGATCAAACTCTCACACAAAGACACAAGCCATACTCAACATCATAAAGATGGAAGAGTTGCATGACACTCAAGATTGTATGGCTAAGCATAACTAACCAAGTGTAAACCCAAATCCTAAAGGTATACGACTTAGGTAACAATATTAAAGCATGCATGTCAATATGTGAACTAGAGAAAGAAAGCATATATGATCAATATAGTCAAGGATCATTTATCTTGCTTCCCGCTTGCTGCTGCTCAAAGTCTTCTCCTCGTAGTCTTGAATCTTCTCAAACAACAAAACGTCTAAACAAAAACGACCAGAAAACAAACAATAAATAAAACAGTATATCAAACAGTACCTAAATACTAAACAAATAGTACTAAAATAATTTACTCATCGCTACGAATGCGTGAGCGCAAGAATCGCTTAAATAGAAGCTACCAGAAGTTATGAATGTTTGAAATTAATAGATTAAAAATATAATTAAAATAAAAAGATTAATTAAGGCGGGACCTAATCATAAAATTTCAGGGACTAAGATATAAATAAAATATAGTAGGAGGGTTTAAATGTAAAAACTCCAAATCAGGGAATTTTTAGAATTAAAGCAAATTATTTTTGTACTAAAAAAGATTTAGAAAATAATTAAACTGAAAGATAAGGATTTTCCTGAAAAAGATTTACCAAAAAGATTTTAGAATTTATTTTTCTAAAGGAAAATTATGATTTAATCTAAGTCGTTGAATCTTAGATGAGCGGCAAGATTTTAATGAAACGAAGGGGTATCCTTCATTCTAATCTTAACCGCTCAATCCAGATGGGATGGCCGCACTGATTTCTTCTCCAGCATAACGGTGGCAACGTACAGAATATCCACCGAGAAGCCATGGAGCTCGGTGCGAGTTCCGATTCTCGGGCTATGGTTGACGAGGTTTAGTACCATGGATACCACGTCTCCTGGACTCAGCAGAGAGGAATAAGGGGTCTACCATGAGTCGGCCCACTCGACCTAAGGACATGGGACAGGAGGCCCATAATCGAGGCAGTTTAGAAGATAATTATAGATCAAAACTTATAAATAGGGCAAGTAGAGATAGAGTCCGGGTCAAAGACAATAATAATTGATCGGATCTTCCATGTAAACCCTACCCACTTAGCCTATAAAAGGAGTGGTGGAGGGGGGTCTCAACCCAATGAATCATAATACAACCGACGCGCACAGAGTGTAGGGTTTTTATCCTCACAGAGGCTTGAACCTGTATAAACCATCGTATCACTTGCGTTCCATTGTTCTTCACATCTGAGAGCACCCCTACTCTTAAATCTAGTCAGAAACAATGACAACGGTGCTCCGATTTGGATGTGGTTTTTTTCCTACGGCATCACAACGATGAGACACAACTGTTTTGCTAACCTTTGGTGATGGAGATGGTCGATGGAGGGCTGGCCACGGTGGTGCAGTTTGAGCAAAGCTAGGCGCCGATGAGAGCGGCCTCCGGTGCTTCTCTGATGATGGGAACACCTTCTGTGATGGCGGCGAGGCTCATGGCAGCACCTACAGGGGTCAACTCGACACGGGAGGCAGCGGAGCAGCGGAGCGACGACGTGACCTTCAGCTCAGGGTGGCGGCTCAGGTTGACGGTGGCGGCTCAGGTTGACGGCAAAAGCACAGGGGGAGCTCTATTTATAGGGGATTCGTCACAGTGCGTAGCCGAGGCGGACTCCACACAATCCCAGCTCAAAACGATTCAAACTCTCAGGGATTGGAGATAAGCTTGAGAAGGGGATAAAATCCTACCCATGAAGAGCATCGCCCCTATTAACCCCAGCTAGGTTGGGTAAGGTGGCTAGGCCTCGACTGGGCTGCCAGCATTCGAGCTGCTCAAAGAGAAATCAGAATGGGCCGGGAGAGATGGCTAGCAAGCCTGTGCGGGGAAAGAGAGAGAAATCAGAATGGGTTGGGAGAGATGGCTAGCAGGCCTGCGCGGGGAAAGAGAGAAAAAAAGGAAAGAGTAGGCCAGGAGGAGAGAATTGGCTCGGAAAGCATTTTGTAATTTCAAAGTCTTTAGTTTTAATTCTAGATTTAATTTAAATACAAAACTGATTTGAATTCGAATGAATTCTAAGTGAATCTAAAAATAAGACACCAAATCAAATCAAAACAAATGCTGGTGACATGAAAATGCATTCAAACAATTATTATAAATCCTAAATTAATTTAATAATTTATAAAATAATATTTTGCCTAAATAAAATAGAACACTCGGGAGGTAAGAAGAAGACTCTAGAACCGACGGGAACACCATGGAAGCCTCAACTGACCTATATGAATCAACCATCTCAAATTTGGGTTCCACTGATCATGTAAATCTTCTCATTGATGTAAAAATAATTAGTTAATAGTTATCCGACCGCCTTCCGGTCTATAAAATACCCCTACCCTTCAGGCAGGGGGTATGAGATCATTTCTCTCTTCACTTCACGAACATGTCGAGCTCTCTGCTCACCCCATTATAACCACTGTTCATCTTTAATATCAAATCGCTGGACATAGGGCTATTACCTATAAGGAGAGACCTGAACCAGGATAAACCATAGTGTGCTTCATAGTTCGCAAGATCACCTCGAAGCAGGAACACGCAATCTTGACTATCATGTATCTTATCGGTGCAAAAAACACCGACAGTTGGCGTGCCAGAAAGGGGGATTTGCCACGTGCTTTTCCTCTAGACGTTTCGATGGTTCCCTCATTTGCGATCACTGTTGATGTCGATGGTGAACATTTGACGTGCGGTGGATTTTCCCTCAACAAAACCGTTCACCTTGGGAACTTTGAGTTCATTGCCGAATACTTTAGCGGTCTAAGCCTCTCCCCCAGGAGGGGTAACGTGGGCGCCGCTTTCATGGGCTCATCTCGTAGCTCGGCACCTACCCCGCGACAGGCCATGATAGAGAACTCTGCTGAGGAGTTCCTCACAGCGTAAGCGGCAAGGGGAGCTTCGACCTCCCCTCTCCCAGAAGGTGTGGCATGGGGGCTTCTCTCTCTCTCCTGTCACAATCACAACAATGATGGAGAATGCTCCGGGCACTTAGGCCACGATGACAATTCCCCTCGGATGGTGGCGCCACGGCCGGAAACCGGCCTCCCTTCTTAGGGATGTCATGCTCATCATGGGGGGTGGGGCAGCAGGCGCAAGCCCACGCTTGGCAGCCCACCGCCGAGCAATGGGCAACGCCACGGTGAAGCAAGCTCGCCGGCAAGCAAGCTGCTACCGTGGTTCAACCGCACGCGCTGCCACGACGCGAGCCCACAGACGAGGTGGAGAGAATCTTGATAGTGGACTTCGCCTCCACTCAAGCTCAGGCCAAGGAGGTGGCTCCCCCTGCCAGCCATGAGGGGGGCCAGGATGAGACCGCTGCGGCCAAGCCCCTAAGTGCTTCACCTCCGCTCATCGCCAATGGGGTGGACAAGATGTACTGCCAACTGGTGGAGATTCATGCCATCATCACCGCACAACTAGCAGAGTGTGCTCACTAGCGTTGGTCTGACTCAACTCCTAGCTCGGTTCGGGTCAGGACCGGTCGACCGAGGCTTGTCATGACGCCATCCACGATAAGGTTGCCACCATCACTCCCAACTGACTTCTCGTCCCAGGCCCCACCATGGCAGCATTGGGCTCCAGCGCTGCCACGTCTTACAGGCGCATGATGGCCCTAACATGAGGCACCTTTGAAATGTGTGTGCATGCATTAGGAACATGCATGCCTAGCTGCACATGAAGGTTTGCTAGGCTTTTCTTTATCCATGAAACTCGTGGCCCTCAGGGAACCATGGGATATGTGACAGCGCCGGAGCTCGTCCCAGCCGGGAGGCGAGGTCCAGAGACACAAGATATGTGGCAGCGCCGGAGCCCACCTCAGCCAGGAGGTGAGGTCCAGAGCCATATAACACATGGCAGCGTCGGAGCCCAAATCAGCCGGGAGGCGAGGTCCGGAGCCATAGGACATATGACAGCGCTGGAGCCCACCTCAACCGAAAGGTGAGGTCTGAAGCCATAGGACACGTGGCAGCACCGGAGCCCACCTCAGCTGAGAGGTAAGGTCCGGAGCTATAGGACACATGGCAGCGCCGGAGCTCACCTCAGCTGGGAGGCGAGGTCCAGAGCCGTAGGACATGTGGCAGTGTGTGCATGCACACACTGTAACTTGTCTTGACTTGAGGCTTGTATGTAGGGGTATCCAGTCTACAGGGTATCGACAAGCGAGGCCGCCTATGGACCACTTCAAGATGCTTCTCGAGGAGGCCTGCCCAAACCACGCATACCCCATCCGGCACAAGCTCAAGGACGACGGTATGATGAGAAGCGTCATGACCTCAGGGTCCCTCATCGGGGGTGTGGAACTCGATGAAGGGCCAGATAGGAGTGATACGACGCCGTTCCCCATGGAAAACACCATCATGATGGTCTACTGGGACCCCCCCCCCGGGTGAAGGAGGCGCTGCGTGTCTAGCCTAAGCCCTAGGGCCCCATCTCACTGCGGTTAAGGACACTATGGCTCAGGGGTGTAATGGCACAAGTCTTCCATCATCCTAATAAAATATATATATATATATATATATTAACACATATTTTACAGCCGTTCCGAGGGGCAAAATAAAAAAAGATGAAAACAAAAGAACGACGGGGCGGATGACCCAAAGTTGCGGGTGTGACGGCGATCCTAAAGCTAAGTCCCACGGACCGGTGCCGGAGGCCAGCGCTTCTTGCAAGCGCTGCAAGACGAGGTCGACCGCCAGCAAGATTTCCCGAGCAGACGTCAGGAGTTGAGGAATGTTCTAGATGAGCAGCATGCCCAGGTCGACCACGTCGTCGAAAATCCTCATGACCTGCCGTGATAGGTGCTCGGTCTCGGCAGCACGCTCACCGTCAATCCTGTCTGCGCGCGTGAGGGCCTTGTCCAGCTCCACCGACAGGACCCACGCGTCAGGGGGATGCATGTCGCGCTCTAGCTCCTCTGCCAGTATCGCCTCCTGCACCACCAGGTCCGTCTCCCGCAGGCAGAGAAGAATCTGGCATTCCTCTAGCGCCCAGCCAAGGTTGGTGAGCTGTTTGGACCGGGAACTGGAGGTGCGCGCCTAGGAGAAGAAGTCCCACTGGACGGCATCGGCACGGGCACGGGCACGACTAGCGTCATGTTCCATGCGCACCTCCCTAGGTGTGCGCACAGAGGCCACCAAGCCTTCCTCCCACGCGATGATGGCGCCCTCTCGGCTATCCCAACTCGCTGAAGATCAAAAGAATAAGGTGCGGTTCAACACCTCACTGTTAATACCGTAGTGAAAAGCTAAAGTGACCATTCGGAACCCACGTATGGGATAGTGTGTGGCATGCTTGGCGCCTTGACTTCTTCACCATTCAAGTCGTGCAACGCCCCGTTCACTGTGAATAGGGACCGAGCCCACACGTTAACAACATCAACCCAACTGGCGTGGCACGGCAACAAGGAAGGCGAGCCACCACTTTGAGAGGACTGTGTGGCCTCTATTCATCGATGAAGTAACCCCAACAAGCCAGCAATAAGGTCTGACTCCACGCGGGGGACGCAAACCAGATAAGGAATTCTAATCCCTAACATTTCTTTTCTCTTATGCATTCCTTTACCGCTTTTGAGAGTACACACTTCAGCCAAAAGTACCACAATACAGACAGGGAAGCCCGCCTGTATCACGGCACTCGGGGGCTACCCGGATTAGGTTAGCATCTAAAAAAATTGTACTTGTTTTCCTTCTTTTTAAAAAAAAGAAGGGACAATAGGAGGCGGTTGTGTTTGGATCGTACCAATAACCTATTTTCATTCATCCAGATTGTTCGTACTTAAACAAAACTAAAAGGATTATGTACATAAGCTACCACCACTACTCCGCCGCACCGTCAGGAGGGTTACGGGCAACCGAAGAAGGAACAAGCGACGCCAGTGAATCTGATATCACGCACACTCAGATCCAGAGGGCATCTGAATCGTCCTCTGTCAAGTCCACGTTGCGCTCGGACCTAAGCACCTCCAGCTCGGTCTTCAACTCTGGGAAATGTGACACGGTGGCAACCAATGCAGAACGGGGCCCCCAACGGACCCCATTAGCGCCTACAGCATCGATCCAGCCTTCGAGTAGCTCCACTGCCGTGGACATAGATGCTGCCAGAGAAGATGGCCCATCGACACTGCCCAGCACCAAGTCCCAAACTCACGCATAGCCTCCAGCTATGCACCTGCCTCCCGCCGTGCAACTAGCTCCACTCTAAGCTGTCCGACGGCCTCGTCCAAACGAACGGCCAGTCGGGACCGACCGGATGGTGGCCCAAGGAGCAGGTCGTAGATCCTCATGGCATGCCGCTTAATCCATGAGCGTTGATCCTCTATTTTCTGGAAGTCGGCGGCCAGCTCGGTCAATACCTCCACGTAGAAGGTGTCGCTGGGCGAGCACCCAAGCACCGACTCCGCGACAGTAGACACCGCTGCCCAAAGCGTGGCAAGCACTCTGGCCATTTCAGTATGGCGGAGTGCTGCAAGCCACATCCCCTCAGACAGGTGATGCATCGCCCGTGGGGTACCGATGATAGCATGACATAGCTCAGAGACCCGGGACTATAGAAGGGTGAACTCCTCGAATTGTTCTCGGTGCTCCCTCTCAGACACCTCCCGAGCCCGACGCTCCACCGCAGGCTCGTCCTCAAGGAGGGCGATCTTCTAGGCAAGGCCTTCAGCATCTTCATGCGAAGAGGCTAACGCCGTGGCATTCTCCGCCTCTACTCTCGATACCCTCTCTAGTGCCTCCCTCTTCACCAGAGCAACCTGGTCCTCTGCATCGTTAACACAGAGGGCGGTGCTATCCTGTGCCGCAACAGCCTCCCGGGCAGAAGTCTCTGTGGTGAGCATTGCCACGACACGGGCGGCCTCCACAACGGCAGCTGTTTTCGGCACCTGAGTCACCTCCACCGGCAACACAGGCACATCCGTGTTGCCCCGAGACAAGAGCTACGGAAACAAAACATAGGAGAAATGAGCAAGCATGAAGGAGGCCATGGGAATACGGACAAGGTTTTGTCTCTCTTTTCAGACTAACCTGAAACGAGCGCAGGATGTTCCGGTGGACCGAGGCTAGTGTTTCATGCAGCAACCTCTCCGCAGCAGTGACCTGCAAACATGCAGACTCTGTCTCGTCCTCCACCCACCTCTAGTTGATAGGTGGGGGCATAGTGCCAGGAGAACCGGGCAAGTACAGTCCCAATACCCCCGGACTCACAGTACTCGAGGACTCGGGGGTTGGAGTTGCATCACCTAGGGCAGCACTCTCGGGAACGCCAACACCGACGTCGCACACCACCAAATCCTGCAACAAACTCATGGTGCCATCACCCAACCGGGGGCCGGTATCTGCCACCTCAGCGCCAGTGGCACCCCATGGTGCACCACCCGCACCCGACACCTCCATTGCCGATGCCACCACTAGCCACCAATGGGTGACATGGATAGACGATGCGTGACTCCTGTCATCAGGGCAACGTTTGTTAGACTCAGGGCATAAACTGACAATCAACACCATACGCATACCGGGAGGACACTGGCAAGAAAGACCAAGGGCGGGCCCTCTTGGATGAGGGATCTACACCCCCGACGTCCAACGAGGATGGCCCCGCCATAACATAGGCAACAACCCCGGTGGACGACGAGGGCGGCAGAACCTGCAAAACCCCAATTAAGTGAGTTATTCCTGTCACCACCAGTGCAAACACTAATTCCCTACAGGCCTGAGTATACCAGCACAAGGACAGACTGTGGCGGTAGGCCGGACGATCCCCCGGCTCTCGTCCGGGGGCGTTTCACCCGGTGAGCACCAACGAAGATCCCCACTTGCTAGCTGAAGAGGTCACCAAGCGAGGGGAGGTCTTCAAGGGGCGGAGAGTGGGGAGAGGGAGTTATCCCCCCTCTTCCTCATCTTCGTCCTCCTCCACATCGTTATCTCCCGAGGATTCAGGCTCGAAGGGAGTTTTCCTCCCCCCGTGCCCTCGCAGCCATCCGGGCGGCACTCCTAAGCTGTCTCCTTTGCTTCCATGTCTACCATCTTTCATTGTCGGCACGATTGGCCTCCTGTCTCACCACATGCTCAGGCAAGGTGACCCCCCCCCCCTCCACAGGGCATTGCGCGCATACCCAAGATCCTACATAAGAATGCATGCGCATTAAGGAAGCAGAAATTGACACAGTTAGATGAAAATGAGCTTGAGCAGACTCACCCAGGGCTGATGACCCCTCCCCTTAAAGGGATCGGGCTGGGGGCGGGATTCTGATTGGCCCCATGGCCAAGGATCCCTCGGATCCGAGCGTTGATCTCCGCATTGTCCAACTTGGCAGAGAAGGAGCGGTCAGGACAACTGGGCCCCGGATACATCCACATTGTGATCTCCCATCGCTGGAGTGGTTGAACACGGCGGCTAACGAAGGTCTGCAGGAGGTCTGTGCCCATCAACTTGCCTCGTAGTAACTATCGGACGACATCGCGCAGTGGTTGTAGCCTGTGAACGTATTGCTGAGCCACACCATACACCCATTTAGGTTGAGAGACGGGGTGGCAACCCATGAATACGAGGAGTGGTGTATCGGTGTCGTTCCTCAAAAAGAACCATACTTTCCGTCACCTGGCCGGTGGGTCGTACATTGGAAAGCGGGAGTATGGATCGACTCCTGACTTGGACCGAACAAAGATATCAACACTGTCCCACACCGTCGCTTCCGTGTCTGAGCCCAGTTGTAGCCAGGCGCGGAAGAAGTATTTCCACAAATCGAAGTGGGGCTCAATCGCCATGTAGGCCTCGCACAGGGTCATGAAGGGCGCTATATGCAGGACCCCCGAAGGAGTCAAGTGATGTAGCTCCAAGTCGTAAAACTGCAGTAGCAAGTGGAGAAATCGATGTGAAGGCACACCAAATCCTCACTCGTAGAACACCACGCATGCCACGACGTATCCCCCGGTGGAGCAGGATCCTCGGGCACACGACAGGTAGCTAACTCCGTCACGGTCATATACCCCTGACTCATGAGATTTTGCAGATGCACTTGCGTAACCACTGACGTGGGCCAACTCGACTCCACCATGGAACAAAAGGGAAAGAGAGACGACTCCCCGTAAGCTCAATAACTCTCTGTTGTTTTTTCAGATTGGTTTCTCTATTTTCCTCTTTCTTTTCAGCCGTAGGGAAGGAGGCGGTGAAACGATGGGAGATTGTGCGGGGAGATGTAGGTTACGCAGGAGCGACCACGACAGCTTTATAACCCCATGGTGTAACAACCGAGAAGGCAAAGCAGCTAGACTCTGTAGGCACAATAAAAAGGCGCAGTAAAAACGATCTTACGTGTCATCTAACTCCTTGTACGATGCGCCATTTACATCATGGGATACAACAACCGTATCTGAAATGGGTCTCATGATTGTCGTGGGGTCTATCAAAGCTCAAGGTTCCAAGGCAAAACCCACCGAGAGCAACCAGAGTGAGGGATGAAGCGACACAAAGGGTGGCCAGTAGTTGGCGCACTCGGTGCCCCATCGAGGGGACCCGACATCCTTAAGTTTCATATCAGAGTCTCAACCGGGAGGCTTCTTTCACACCCCTTCGTGTGGGCTGCCATTGAGCCATCTGAGGTTTTCGCTAGGATTACACGGGAAAGACACGTGAAACCACTTATCCCAGATTTGATGGGGGGCATTGGCCCTTCTCTGATCCTATGGAGAGGCACTTGCCCTGGTTGGCTCTCACCCCTGAACGGTGACCCAGACTCCACTCAGATCCTGACTCGACACTACGGTGCTCAGTCTCATAACGTTAGCCAGCTCTCGAGCTTGGGGACCACGTCGACTAGCAAGTCCCTGTAGTTCAGCCCCTCCGGGACCATAAAACACATGAGGACGGAGTCGGTGTGAATTCTGCACCACATTCTGACAACCCAGACGGAACCGTGGGACTTTATTAAGTCGTCAGTGCTATACCTATCAGTACATATGGAACTTAGCCTCCACCTGAGATTTTATCTCAAACACAGTCTCAGAGGCTACATGGTGGGCACCACCGTGGGATTCTCAGTCGAGATTGTGGAGACTTTAGCCCCGCAATCTCAACGTTGAATCCCACGGAAGTACCCACAATACCATATGAATACCTATTCTATCCACCGTCGAGTGACCGGCTCCAGCCACTCGCTCAATGGAGGGCTCAGGAGCTACTGTCGGGATAATATACCATGGGTACCACGGGCAGCCGGTTACGGCCCAAAACTCTAGATATGATCGATTCCCTCCAGTGACAAACGGCTGGGGAATCATACACACCGTACCAGGGAATGGCCCCACCACTCCAGGCTGAAGAAGAGGGGCCACCAATCTGAAAAGAACTAATCCTAGGAACGATCCACACCATCACTTCTCCACCCTATAATTAGCATGGGCAGACAGGATTTCACCACCTGTCTGCCCCTCCTGCTTCTCTCGATGACCCGGGGCAGAGACCCAAGCCCCCGGTCAAATGTTCCTGTAGCAGATAAACATCACCCGCTCCGGGCCTCAGGAAGTGGCGGTCTTAGGTGCCTGGCATGAAGGGACATAGCAGTAGGAATCCACACACATCTGATAGCATGTACTCAAGTGTGAAATCCATCACATCGCCACCTGACGTAGCTATACCAGGAATACACGCCTAAGGGTCATGATGACTCTGCCATGGGATAAGCATCACCTGGTAGAAACAATTTACCATATGTAATATTCATTAGTACAGGAATCAAAGCGGTCAACTCTCCATCAAGTATCTACGCCCGAGAAGTTTCACATCCCCCAAAAGGCACCACCACCTACCGTAGCAACAAGATAGGACAACGCCTGGCAGATAGGCCCTGTCCCCTCGCCTGGCAGCTACGAGTCATAGGCTGGTGCAGATGGCAGGCTAGCCCGTCCACATTGACCCCCCACGTGGGAAGGCTTAGACACCAAGTAAAGCCGCTTAGCGAAGCTACCTCTCCAAGAATCGTCCTAGGCATCATCTGCCTCAGCGCGAAGAATGCCTGGGAGCTGAAAAGAACAGTCCGGAGGTAAGAAGACTTTAGAACCGACAGAAATGCCATGGAAGCCCCACCCGACCTCTACGAACTGACCATCTCAAGTCTGGGCCCCACTGGTCATGCAAATCTTCTCATCGATGTAAAAGTAATTAGTTCATAGTTATCTGATAGCCTCCCGGTCTATAAAAGGCACCCTACCCTTCAGGCAGAGTGTATGAGATCATTTCCCCCTTTACTTCATGAACTTCTCGAGCCCTCTGCTCACCCCATTGTAACCATTGTTCATCTTTAATATCAAACCACTGGACGTATGTCTATTATCTCTAAAGAGGGGGCCTGAATCAGGATAAATTATAGTGTGCTTTGTAGTTCACAAGACCACCTTAAAATAGAAACGTGTGATCTTGACCACCCTGTATCTTGCCGGTGCAAAAAACACCGACAAAATCCTTACTTTAAGGTAGAGGCTCTTTTATATAAAATGTTATTTCTAATTGTAGTGTTTGTATTCGGGCTCATATGTTGACACTCAATGGTAAACTAGGATTGCATTGGAGCTATTGATGGCACACATGTCCGAGCCTCTGTTCCTAAGGAAATGGAGGATGAGTTCCGTGGTAGGAAAAGTCATCAACACAAAATGTTATGGCAGTCGTTGATTTTGATCTTCGGTTCACATTTGTGATGGTCGGTTGGGAGGGAACTACACATGATGCTCTAATTTTGAGATATGCTTTAGAACGAGAAAATGGTCTTCGTGTCCCCAAAGGTAAACTAAAATTTGTATAGCTCATTCCTTTAGCTATGACATAATACCGGATGTGTAGCTCACATATATGTCCTTATATGATAGGCAAGTTCTACCTAGTTGATGCCGGATACGGAGCTAAACCCGGATTCTTACCCCCTTTTCGTGGTGTAAGGTACCACTTGAATGAGTGGGGCAACAATTCAGTTCAAAATGAGAAGGAATTATTCAACCATAGACACTCATCCCTCAGAGTCACTGTAGAATGTGCATTTGGGTCATTGAAGAGAAGATTCAAAATTCTTGATGACGCTATACCATTTTTTCTGTTCCCTACACAAGTAGAAATTGTGATTGCTTCTTGCATTATTTATAATTGGGTTATAGAAGACGGGGGTGATGAGTCTATAATACCAGAGAATGAGGAGTTGCCTATTATTACTCATCAAAGATCTTCACATGGACAAGCTATGGAATATGCCTTTATAGTTAACTTTAGACAAGAAATTGTCAATGCAATGAGGAAAGAATACTCATCAAATACACGAGCATTATGTAACCTATGTACCTTTTGTATTTGTTATGAACCTATGTACCTTTTGTATTTGTTATGAACCTATGTAGCTTTTGTATTTCTATGAACCTATTGAATTTTGCTATCTATGTATGTTGCTGAAATTTACTATCTTGCTGAAATTTTACTATCTTACTGAAATTTTACTTATGCTGCTGAAATTTTGCTATGTATGTTGCTGAAATTTCCTATTTATGTTGCTGAAATTCAATGTGGACTAATTGTTTGCTATTGGAGATGTAGTATATGTCCTAATTATATTTGTACTTGCTAGGATCTAAGAAACAAAGGTGGTAGTGAGTTCATAAACAAGCTTCTTCCGTACTATGGGAATCTAGCTATTATCTTTGACAATAGTGTTGCAACGGGACAATTTGTGAGGACCTCACATGAATCCCTTGCTACAGAGGTGTGTGACAATACACAAAAGGGTGGGGTTACGACATCATCTAATGCTACCAATCTAAATGAGGTTGAGACTTCTTCGGGTACTAGACCATCAAAGAGAGCCAAGAAGGATGAGAATGCACATGATAATTTGGTTCAAGCAATTGACCGTGGCAATATTATATACTCATCAAATACAGGAGCATTATGTAACCTATGTACTTTTTTA
>VSTD030001006.1:0-14037 GCA_008808055.3 Sporobolus alterniflorus
GAAGGGCCTCATGCTAACATATGAAAGATCGGATAGCCTTGAAATAGTAGGCTATATGGATTCAAATTTTGTGAGTTGTTTGGATACTGATAGATCCACGTCAGGTTATGTATTCAAACTCACAGGTGTGGCTATACCGTGGAATAGCTTCAAACAGAATGTTATGACATCATCTACGATATATGCAGAATTTGTAGCATATTATGAGGCCACAAGGCAGGCAATGTGGCTAAAGAAATTTGTGACCGGTCTAAGAGTTGTAGACAGTATAGAAAGACCACTAAAGTTGTACTGCGTCAATGAGCCAGTAGTACTTTATACTCACAATAATAAGAAAACCAAGGCTATCAAGCACATTAATATTAGGTTTTATATTGTGAAAGAGAAAATCTAGTATCAGACTATTAGTCTTGAGCATATCAGTACTAAGAAGATGATTGCAGATCTGATTACGAAGGGCTTACCACCCAGTGTGTTCAGAGAACACTTAGCCAGCATGGGTTTAAGAGAAAGCCTATGATTCTAGATGTAAAAGGGCCTAGACAAGTCTATGATATAAATAGTTTATTTTGTTTTCTTTATTGGAGCTGAGGCATTTTTAGAAAAACATTTGCTAAAACAGGCTTCAAAGCCTACCTCCCTCCAAGGAGGAGCCACGAGAAGCTGCTATTTCCATTCCAATAAAATGTAAGCATTTCCAACCACCAAACTAGGTTCATATAGCATCCACGAGAAGCTGCTACTTCCATTCCAATAAAATGTAAGCATTTCCAACCACCTAGTTATCCAGATTGAAGATGCTATGAATTTGGACATCGTGGTTATAAATATATTTACATTTTAGGATGGAAGAAGTACTTTTTTGGCTCCCAGTTCACCGTTCTCTTCCAAAACAGCTCCAGCTCAGGTGGAACACTTTTATGTTGAACCCCTTGGCAGAGCTTCACCGTGAAAAGCCAGAGCCGTTTGGGATTCCTCTACTGTACCAAATGGAGCCTCGTATATCTGCATCAGTCAAATGTGAATAATGTTGTAATTTAGTCTATGGCCCGTGTGTAGTTATATTGCACCAAAGTAGGAGTTCACCTTGTCTGTTCCAGAAATGCTGTGTTGGGCCTTTGGCCCATGAGCCGAGAATTCTCTCCCAGTGGAACAATTTGGATGGAGTAGAATACACAGCTGCTGTTTTGGCATATAAAAAATGAGGAGGGATTGCCCTCACCGACATTGTCTTAAAAAGTCTCAGAACCAGATATCTCAGGTATAGAAAACTCCTGAACCCTGACCTGTTGTTACTAATGGGTCGACATTAAGTGCCCACTCTACAATGGCCTCCCAAAGTCGGAGAGTGGTGAACAGGACACCACAACCTGAGAGAGCGGGCAAGGCAACGTGAGGAAATATTTTTAACCCAATCTTGAAAATTCACACCGAATCGAACTCAGGATATGAAAGGTGCTACTCATAGTCCTTAGCCATTGAGCTGAAGGCCCTTTCGCCAGTTTTGGCATATAGCAGCCGTTGTTGGCTTGATGTTCTTCTCTCTAACATTATTAGAACAATGATCTAGCTTGTACCAGAAAGCGTAAGACCCGCAGTTTTGTTTCACTACTTGTATTCATAATACATGCACTAGATATGTGATTCATCTTAATTAACACTTTACCAACTTAGTGCAAATTGAATGATCAGTATTGCTGACAAAGTGACTTGCCACTAACTAAAGTGTAACCATCGAACGTATCTTAGAGTTGATAAGCATGCGCTGGAGAATGGCGACCACCCCAACCCCTCTGGTGACCCCCACCCCTTCAATGGCTGGCTTCCAGCCATGACTAGCATAGCCTCCTCCTTTCCCTCTCTCTATCAAGGTACTCTCTCATGGCTTCCTCCTCCCCCCCCCCCCGAATCTTCTCCAAGGACTGGATCTCCAACCGGGTCTTCAGCTGCAATCTGATATATGGAAAAAGTTTCGCAAACTAGTGGGGTTCTCTAATGGATTCTCTCAGAATGAATTCTTCCTCCTGGCATCATTTGGCTGATGTAAATTCCGGTTGTGCCCAACCTCTACAGGATTTCAATGTGATCCAAATTTCTCATCGGGTTTTTTGGTTCAAAGTGTCCTGCAGAGAAGTTGGTTTTCTGATTAATCACCTTTAGTTCTATAAGTGTGATAGTTTTACGGTCTTCTTTCATCTCTGGAATAATGGAGGGCTGAATTGGAGAAAGGAGCTGCTGGAATATGAGAAAGATGAAGAAGCTTCCTGGAATACTATCCCTCACAAGAAAATTAGCTATGCAGAAGCAGCGAAGAAGCCTCCTCTCTCTGGTGCAAACTCGATCCCCATTCCGAGCAAAAAAGAATGGAGACTGAGAATTACTGTTCTTGACAGATTGGGAAAATCAGCAGCAAGCTCATCGCAAGGGAGTAGCAAGAAATTTGTGTTCCACCGGTTTCAACAATGGCAGTGCAAAAAATGGCATGTCAGGTACTCTTATTCCCAGAAAATCAGTTTTTGATCGATTAGAATTCAATATTGGTCATGCAGGAAGGGCGAAGAATGCGATGAATCTGGGTTTCAAACAAATTCAAAGCTCTGATAGTTACTCCTCTGGATTTAATCATTTTGACTCAGAGGCGCGTAATTTTTGGTCATTTCAAAGTTCAAACTTGAAAAGGGCCCAGGTAAACAATCACTACTGCATCCACTGTCTTAGGCCCGGCCACTGGAGAATTTCCTATCGTAACCCGGTGACTCCTCGACTACTCTGGCAACTGAACTAGCCATTGCTTTTGGTGCGAAGGACAACCTGTCCTCAAGCTCCACTCATCAACCAGTGCCACCCCAGACGCCTCACATGGCTTACTAGTCTGCTGACCCAGCGCCATTCAAGCCCTGCGGATTTCATATGCCAATGGTTCCAAGAAGGAGGCTCATGTCCAGGGCTTGCACGTGAAGAGCTATGCTCACTCACGAGGATTGGGCGATTGTCAGCATCACCCCTCTGCCTATTGATGAGGTACACTTTCCTAATGTTCGAGATGTGATTCATGAGTTCCTAGTTCACCACAGAAGGGTTCGCATAAGGGACATTTAGAAAACTCACCTAGGACAGACCTTAGTGAGGTTTGATCACATTTATGATAGGGACAAACTCGTAGCTCAAAGCCCCCTTCCTTATGGAGATGTTGCTTTCACCTTCACCAAACATAACGAGGGTAGAAATTGGAGGCTTATAGAGTTCAACAAAGAATGTTGGCTAATGCTTCTAGGCTTTCCGGCTGATTTTTGGGCAACAGAGCATATTCAGAGTGTCTTAGCTCCTTTTGGTAGAGTCCTTCATTGGGAGGAAGATCACTCTAACCTAGCAAGAATTCTGGTTAAAGCTCGGGTGACTGATCTAGAATCTGTTCCAAAGCACATTGTATTTTCAAAGGCAGAAGGCTTTGCTGGGCAGTCTTGGACCATCCAATGTGAGATAATCCATCAGAATATGTTAGGTGCTCAACCTGCAGATGAAGACCAAGCTCCTATGGATGACCCTTTTGACCATAATCCTCCCTTTGATTTCTTCGGGCTGGGGCAGCCAGCCAACCAAAATCAGTTTCATCATGGTCAGATTGCTCAACCTAAAGAAGACCATCCCAATGGTAATGATTGGGATCAGTGGCTAGCAGGTGGTGCAAATGCTACCCCAGCAGCTCAACTGAATGCTATCCAAAATAACATCAATTTTGATCTCAATGAGCAGGCAGATGATAATGAGGGTGTTGACAATAATCTGGTGGAATTGGACCTTATGAAATCCTTGAGTTGTACTTGAACCAGCCAGAAATTCAAGATGAAGGGGGCCTACATGAAGAAGATGAGCAAATGAGCCTAGTTCTTTCTGGCAAATTACTGTATCTTTTGGAATCTCTGTTCAAGGGAACATACAGGGAGCTCAGGCATCTGATAGCCATATCTCTGACAGTCATGGCTCTGGATCTCAGGTCCAACCTGATGCTTAGGGAGAGGCCTTCATCTTGAGCCTTCCTGCCCAACCCCTGATAGGTAATCAGGGAGAAGCTGACAATGCAAACTTTTTCTCCCTGGGGATCTATTAGAAGATTTGAACCTCCCCAATCAGGGGATTGAGCCTGGATAGCCCCAGATCAACCTCAATCTTCAAGTGGGCTTTATGGTGCAGCAGGAAACAAGAATGGGAGACCCTGTGTTTCAAAAGTTCACTATGCAACTTGACTCTCAGATATGTAGCCCAAAGGAGGCTGACTTTTTCAGATTATGGGGCACTCACTTCTCTCCAATAGGAAACCTTCAAAAACATATCAGTATTCCTATCCCTTGGACACCTTTTTTCACTGTGAAGCTGTTAAATTAGGATAACTTTCAATGGGCAAAAAACTTCCTTAATTCAGCAACCTAGAAAAAATTTCAGCAGGAGAATAACTACCAGGAGGATCTCAACTTCTCCATTCCTTATGAATGTCCAAAGGCAAAAGCTATTTGTCTGCTTTCTGATTCAGAGGTTAATGACAACATGAAACTCAATGTTCCAGAGAACAACCCCCTTACCCTAGAGCATGATGACCTTCAATCTCAACAAGCCTCATCAACAACTCATCTCCTCCATAGAAAGAGAAAACAAAGGCAGCTTATCCTGGTTGATTCTGATCTCAAAAGGAGCCTTAGAATTAAAGCCTTTAACACTAGCTACAAGGCAACTGGCTGTGGTAAGAGGAACTGGCTAGGATGTGAGTTGGATCCTCCATCCATCTCCACAAAGGTGATTAAGAATCATGGTGAAATTTTTTGCAAGATGGATCCTAAAGATCTTTCTGATGGTGCTCTCATGGCACCACACACTTCCAAGAGGGCTATAATAAAGAAGAAGAATTCTACAGATGGGCTTGTGGGTCAGAATACTAGCAAAGCCAAACCAGCCTCCAAGAAACAAGTTCCCAATGGCAACAAAAAGAAGAATTCTACCAAGGACAAGAAAAAGTGAAGATTGCCCCAGAGGTCTCAAATGGGGCAGGAGAATAAAATGCAGTAACTCTATAATCTCTGAACTTTTAAGTAATGCTTTTCTTATGTCTGGGATGTTGGGTTCATCAGCTCTGAAGAATGATGTATGTTATTTTGTAATATTTTGGACCATCTTTGTTTGGTGGTTTCTTATTTCTCCTCTTACTGTGATGGATATTCACCAAAAGGCTCATATCTGGCCAGCTTTTGAATCTTATGGCATAGACTCCTCCTTTGTGATCTTAACTCTAGTCCTTCTCCAGAGCTCCTACGATAATTGCCTGATAATTTCTTTATGGCCTTCAAGTAAATTAAGGCACTGTTTATTTATGCTTTCGCTTTTGATCTTTTGAAAAAGTTGATTGATGGCTAGTTGAATAGTTAGTTGTTTGATTTTAGGTGTTGGCTTTTGTAATATATATTTAGCTTTTCTACGCATCAAAATCCTGAAAAGAAGGTTTAGATGAGCTTTTTAGCTTTTATTTTATTTCTTCAGAAGCTTATTTTTCAGTGTTCTAAAAGTCAGTTGAAAAGTTAGTTGTTTGTTCCTACTTTTGGCTTTTTAGCTTTTCAGGTGAAAAAGATAGCTGAGAAGCAGAAACAAATAGACCCTAAGTGCCATGGAACTCTCTTGTGGATGGTTATTTGCTCTCTCTCTTCTGAGCCTAAATGATGCTATTATGCACCTAAGTTCTGGAGCAAATCTGAATGCCTATCTGGAAAATTTTCTTCTTAAGGAAATGACTATGTTATCTAGACTGATTAAAGTGTTTCCAATAATGCTAAACCCAGGGGATCATTCACTTTGAACAGTGAATTCTCTATCTCAAACCCAACCTAGTTGTTATCATGGCATCTCAACAAAGAAATGACAAGAGAGAGTGGGTAGTGTTGTGTCACAATATTAGGGGAATAAACTCACAAGGCAAATGGAACTCAGTGAGAAACAAGATCAAAGAATCTGACTGTGATATTTTGTGTTTGCAAGAGACAAAAAGGGATTTCTTTGATCAGTCCTACATAAGAAAATTCACCACAAAAGCTTTCAACAGTTTTTCTTACTCTCCATCTATTGGCAACTCAGGTGGCACAATTATTTACTAGAAAGGCTCCATCTTTCAAGGTATTGTGATATTTGAAAACTCTTATGCCCATTCAGTGGAATTCATCTCAAAGGTCTCAGGTCAGAGCTAGATCTTAACAAATGTTTATGGGCCATGCACACCAGATGGAAAGCTAGATTTTTTTAGATGGTTCAAAAATATTTCCAAGCTAGATGAGCAGGCGTGGCTTATAGCAGGTGACTTCAATCTCATTAGACACCCTGAAAATAGGAACAAACCCGGAGGAGACAATAATTTTATGATGGCCTTCAATGAAGCAATAAGCAAGCTGGGTGTCATAGAAATTCCCCTATCTGGATAAGAGTTCACCTGGAGCAACAAGCAACAATAACCTTTACTTGAGAGGCTGGACTGATTCTTCATTAACCAAGCTTGGTCTTTATAGTACCCTGGGACAGGGGCCAAAACAATGGCCAGAGATATATCTGATCATGTCCCATGTGGAATATCCATAAAACTGAAGTTCCTAGAGCCAGAGTTTTTAGATTTGAAAACTTCTGGATGGAACATAAGGAATTCAAGGATGTCTTTCTGGAAGCATGGAACACTCATCATCACAGGATTGACCCAGCCATGAGAATAACAGCCAAACTAAAAATTACAAGGAAGCACCTAAATGATTGGCAAAAGGGAATTCCCAAGCTAGATTAGGCCATTGATAACACAAAATTGGTCATTCAGCTCATTGATATAATTGAGGAGCACAAAGACCCGAAAGTATAAGAGTGGAATTTTAGAAGGCTATTGCAGCAGGACCTAAGCACTCTGTTGGATTGGCAAAAAAATATTGGAGGCAAAAGGGGACAATAAAATGGGTAACTCAAGGTGATGCTTGTACCATGTTTTTCATGCAAATGCCACCATCAGACATAGGCAGAACCTCATAGCCATTCTAAGAGATGATGCTGGAAATGAAATCCAAAAGCATGAGGACAAGGTAGAGCTACTCTGGGATTCTTATAAGCAAAGACTTGCACATCTGAATATACTCACATGTATTATGATCTTCAGTCCCTCCTGACCCCTTCTACCAACCTAGATTACTTGGTTGAGCCTTTTTCAAACAAAGATATTGATGCAATAATTCAGTCTTTACCAACAGATAAATCACCAGGGTCAGATGGATTTAATGGAGACTTCCTCAAAAGATTCTTGCCAATAATATCAAATGAATTCTATGATCTCTGCCAAGGATTCTGTGAAGGAAAAATCTGCATGCAAAATATTAATGGGTCCCATGTAGTCCTTGTCCCTAAAAAGGACAATCCTATAAGAATTGGTGATTACATGCCCATATCACTTCTTAATTCAAGTGTGAAGATCATCACCAAAATTCTAGCAAATAGGCTACATAAGGTAATTCTCCAAGTGATCCACAAAAACCAGTATGGGTTCATCAAAGAGAGGAATATTCAAGATTGGTTGGCTTGGGCCTTTGAATACTTATATCTTTGCAAAAAGTGCAGAAAAGAAGTCATAATCTTAAAATTGAACTTTGAAAAGGCTTTTGATATGATAGAACATAAGGCAATCATGGATATCCTCCACCACAAGGGATTCAGCTCAAAATGGCAGCTTTGGATGAAAATGATAATGGATTCTAGAACTTCCTCTGTTCTCCTCAATGAAGTGCCTAGAAAAGTTTTTCATTGTAAGAGAGGAGTTAGGCAAGGAGATCCCCTCTCTCCTCTACTGTTTGTGCTAGCAGCAGATCTCCTCCAAAGTGTAGTCAATTCTGCTCTAAATGAAGGTGTTCTCACTTTACCTCTGCCTCTAAGATGTGAGACTGCATTCCCAATAGTATAGTATGCAGATGACACCTTACTCTTCTTAGAAGCATGCCCTAGACAACTTCTGGCTCTGAAAGCTATGTTGAATACTTTTTCTACATCCACATGCCTCAGACTCAATTACCAAAAACCAAACATCTATCCTGTCAATGTGGACCAGTAAAAGATAGAAATTTTAGCCCATACTTTTGGTTGCCAAATTGGAAGCTACCCTTTTACATACCTTGGATTACCCCTAGGGCCAAATAAACCAAATGTGGATGACATGTTACCACTGGTTCAGAGAATTGAGAGGAGATTGGTATCTACTTCAAATTTCCTTAATCAAGCTGGCAGACTGGAGATGGTGAATTCAGTGTTATCAGCTCTCTCCACATTCTTCATTAGTGTCATCAAACTCAGACCAACAATAGTAAAGATGATTGAGAAGTTCAGAAAGCATTGCTTCTGGAGGGGATCTGACCTAAATGCAAAAAAAACCTTAGCAGTCTGGCACCTAGCAACAAGACCTAAGAAGGAAGGAGGATTGGGGATCATCAATCTCAGAACACAAAATGATGCATTACTGCTAAATTTTTTGCATAAATTCTTCAACAGGCTTGACTGCCCTTGGGTGAATCTAATTTGGGATAACTATTACAGGGGTGGCAAACTCCCAAACTTACAAGCCCATGGGGGTTTTTTTTGGAAAGAAGCCTGCCCTTGGGTGAATCTAATTTGGGATAACTACTACAGGGGTGGCAAACTCCCAAACTTACAAGCCCATGGGGTCTTTTTTTTTGGAAAGACATTCTAAAGCTTCTGGACAAATTCAAAGGATTTGTCGTTGTAATGATAAAAGATGGAGCAACTGCTAATATGTGGCAAGATATGTGGAATGGGATGATAAGAATGGAATCATATCTTGAATTGTACTCTTTTACAACTAAGACCCATATCACTATTCAGCAAGCCCATGAGATGGAGGAGTTATATGAAATATTTCCGCTGCCATTAACAATTGAGGCCTTTCAGCAATACTCTCTTCTCTCAGCAGAAATCACAAACATGGAGCTAAACTCAAACACTGACGAATGGAAATACATTTGGGGTCAAGTCAGTATTCAGTCCATAAAGCCTACCGAGCTTTAACAGGACATATGCCAACTCACCCTGTTTTTCAAAACCTTTGGGCATCCAAATGTCAACCAAAGCATAAAATTTTCGGTTGGCTGCTTCTGCATAATAAGCTCAACACTAGAGAGAGACTCAGGAGCGGGCACATGGCTTTGGAATCATATACTTGTGAGAACTATATTTTACAGAGACCTGAAACAACATATCATCTATTTCTCAGATGTAATTTTGCCAAAATGTGTTGGACCTCCATTGGAGTAACACCACCAAGAGTTTCCTGCCCTCAGAGAGCAATCATGAGATTGAGAGCACAATTGACAAAATCCTATGCAATGTAGATTATAATTCTTATGTCCTGGAGCATCTGGAAATGCAGAAATGGGTGGATTTTTTAAAACACACCCCAACTCTTCAGTTATGCAGAAGAATATTCTATACAGAGCTGAACCTTTTGAAGTTCAGATTAAAACCTTTTTTAAAAGACTTACTGTCATCATGAATGGATTCAGTACACTTGTAATAGTTTTAGTCTTTTGGACCTTTGTTTCTGTTATTATTTTATTTAATAAAACACAGTAGGGCGAGCCCCTCCTGTTTCTTTCAAAAAAAAGTGTAACCATCGATATTTTGTTTTTTGCATAAGCAGTTGTGAAAGTTGATATTAAAGGATGCGAATATATATATATATACTAGTTGATTGTCCCGCGCGTTACTGCAGGTTTTCTAGAGAATTGAGAAAAACAAATATAATAAAAATATCACATAAAACAAAGGAAAAATAATTAATAATATAATCACTGAATATATTTCTTTATAAAGTAGAAACAATCATTATTTTTGAGAGAATCCTTCACTTTGTGAACCACCTTTAAAAATAGACTTATATGAGTAATAGCAAATTTCTTATTTGTAGAGGAAATTAAGTTGATTTAATTTTAAAAATATATATATATGTAAGTGGGATCTAGTTTTTCTTATCTCGTTGCCTAGAAGACAACGGTAAAAATAGAATTTAAAATGGATATCATATGAATGAGGTAAAATATTTTAAAGTTTTTTTATTATACAAGATGACGTGACAGATGATGTTAGAGGGATGCTGATGTGGCATGTGTTGATTGGTTGATAATGTGATATAGTTGTATGTCAAGAGAAGTCACTTTAGTAGGTCACACAAATATAGGTATAGATCATTCTATTTCATTAGAGCATCTCCAAGAGACACTCACAAACACTCCCTAAATCAAATTAATGGAGTTTAGTCTAAAAAACCATCTCCAACAGCTTCTCTAAACAACTCACAGATTTATTTCCCCCCTAAACTCACCTTATTTATAGGTAGAAATAGAGAAAATTTAAGGACCCTCATATTAGTTTTTTCAATAGAACAAACAATAATGTGGACCAAAATGCTGATGGAGTTCAATTAAAAGTATTTTTAGATCTAGTTTTAAGATGACTGTTAGAGGAGATATTTTTACACCCCGATTTTTTTAGGCTGCCCCAAAAACATATTTGATAGAGAAAATTTCTGATGTACCGTTGAAGATGCTCTTAGTTCTTGAATTTTGAGTAACAATCAAATGCACCGTCCATTCTAATTTACTTAACTAGCACGGTTGCTCTGTCTCCTTTTCATACCCTACAGAGTTTTGACTATGGTTTTATATAATAAATATGCTGAAGTTTTTAAAGCTGTTACACATTTTAAACTCGTATGCTTATAAGAGAGATCTAACAATATCATTTCGATGTGACAAAGTATGCACAACTGTTTAAAAGTCAGTCATATATTGTGAGTGGAAGTGGTATCCTATTGCACGTCGCCTTCGTCCTCGGTGTGGCAAGTGGAGAGATCAACTGGAGCCGTGCGAACCGTGATCGCCGATCTTATATCTTGCCGGTCACAAGCTGCAACACCCTGGCGTTCATGTCACCTCCACCCACCTGGAAAGCTCCTCACCATCTTTTGTTGCTCTCTCTCTCTCACTGTACCCACCTGCTGTTCCTATCCTTTCTCGCGCTCTCATCCGTTTCTAGCTTACTCCTTTGGATCGCAGGTAAAAAGGGGAAAGATTTAACGATGGCGACGCCCGATCACATGAGGAGCGGCGCCCCGCTCCTCGTGTGGGACTGCGGCAGCGAGCTCTACGACTCGTACGAGCTCACCGCCTTCCAGCGCCAGCTCGACGCGGCCGTACTGCTCACTTCAGGCCGGTCCCTCTCCATGCCGCACCTCTCCGGCGGCACAACGCCGGCCGACGTCGTCCGGCACCAGCGACGACCGGGACGACGCGGGGACAGGCGCCTGACCGCGCTGCTTCGGAGGCTGTTCTCCAAGGTGATCCGGCTGCGCCTGTTCCCAGCCACCGCCGCCAGCAGGGCGCGAGGGGCACGCTTCCGGACGGGGGACTGCGGCAGCGTTAGCGGCGCCGGGTCTCCGTGGTCCGGCTCCGGCGCGCTCACCTCTATCCCGGAGGAGCAGAGCAGTGCGGACGAGAAGGGATCGTCCCCGGTGGAGCCTGCTGCCCCGAGCGCGCTCGGTAAGTCGCAATCGGAGCGCTTCATCGGCAGAAAGACGGCGTCATCCATGGTGCAATTCGAGGTCGTCTCGTAGTATGTATCACAACTCTCTCAAGTCCTTACTCGTGTAATACTACGCACGGTGTGTTCTGCCTTACTAGCAGAGAATAGTACAGTGGTTTGTAAAATTAGCAAGAAAGGCTTAAGTAAGTAGTCCACGTAGGAAAAATAGATATAAGTATTGGATATCGTCATTTATGTTCAGTGCAGCAATAGAGGCCAAAATCTGATTGTTTCTGAGGTTTTCTGTTTGAATTATTCAAGATTATTATACTGTTTCTCGGGCCTCCTGCTTGGATCCATATCAATCCTGGATGCGCACTGTGAGATTCCCCCGTTTTCGAATTGTGTGTCCATGCTCACTGAGTTGCAAATGTTGTTTCAATTTTTGAGATGAAATAACTGGACTCCGAACTGAAATGCTGCTAAAAGGGATTGAACAAAACTCCTGCGAAACCATAATAATCTAGTAGATTAAATCTGCATTGATATCGAATTTTCTAAACTACGCCTGAATTCCATTTACACATGCGCATGTTAGTAGCTAGCACGATCTCCTCATATGGCTAGCTAACAACGCACCAGATCCAGGGAAACGTCGTGGGTGTTGATCAACATGGTGTAATTTCCAAAACATCTAAGGGCGTCAATTTATTCATAACTTCAAGAATTTAAGGCGTCCCGTTTCTTTTTGGAGATAACTTGCGCATGCATGGTTATGATGTTCCTTCAAGAAGTGCATTTGTTTTCACCTAGCCAGGAAATGGCATGGAGCTCTGAAACTTTTGACTTCTTTGACCTTTCTAAGTCAAAATATATGTATATGAATGCAGAGAGAGAAGGAGGGAGAACATAATTAGATGGAAAATAATAAAAAACAAAGGAACAGGTCGCAAGCCGACTCATCAACATAATCTGTTAGGTGGTTGCAGACAACCAAACCGTTGCCATGTACAACTAAACAAGCAAGATAGAACTATCATGATAATCTACAGTTAGATGGTTAAACACAGCTGTGGTGTACCAATCACAAACGTCATACCATTTTTTAAACAAGGTGTATCCACACTACAAACGAAAGTCAACATATTTAAGCGCAAATTTAGGGATGGTAATGGGTCGGGTTCAGATCGGGTTGATCAAAAATTTGACCTGTGAAAAAATGTAGTCAGGTTAAATTTAACATCCGAACCCGTGGGTGAAATTTAACACCCGAACCTGAACCTGTCGGGTTTCGGGTATCCGTCAAATTTTGTAAATGGGTTTCTTTCAGATTTTTTCGTGTTTCTTTCGGGTTTCAAGTTTTTTCAAGTTTTTTTCAGGTTTCTTTCGGGTTTTGAGTTTTTTTGGGTTTCTTTCAGGTTTCGGGTGCACCCGCTGATGAAAAATGAAACCCACATCCAAACCCAGTTCTGCACGGGTCGAGTTCAGGTTCAGGTCACAGATATAAAAATATATCCGAACCCACACCCATTAGATATAAAATACACGAGTTAACCAAAACCCGATCTACCATCACTACGCAAACTCCAACATCTTTTCTATTCAAAGCGGCTTCTATTGACGGAAACCCACTGAGGATGAAGCTGGGCCTGGCCCATATATTTCGAGCCTACCATTCTTAAGCCCATCCTACATCCACAGTCAACAAGACAGGCCTGAAATGGCGAGCCAAGAGAAGCCCACCACGCAGCCGCCGGCAACGGAGGGTGGCGGCGGGTACTGTCACCTGCCACGCTGCGGGACCAGTGGCGGTTCACGGTGCGCCAGTACAGCCGTTGGTACTCCGACGCGAAAGAAAATTATGCACCTGGGGCACAGGCAATCACCCAAACTCTTCCTTCTCTTGTCCTTGACGAACCCTGTGTTAGTTCCCTGCTAGCAGCAGGCAGGTACTTTTCCTTCCTCGATCGTCAGCGGCAAGCCAAGCGCGTTCTCCGTGTTCTCACCGGCTCCAGGAACTGCACGCTGTACTCAGGCCGGGGGTTCATCAGGAAGTACACCGAGTCGAAGCTCTTGGCGACGGGCGAGGTGGCGTAGAAAAATGCCTCGCCGGCGAGCAGCGGGCTGAACCTGAGCATGTACCGATGATCCAGCAAAAAAACTCACAGATGTTGTCGTATTTCCGTTCGAGTCGTACGGAATGGGGAGGGTTTTTTTACAAGGTATAATTTACATGAGTGTAACTAATCCATGTGATTTATTTATTTATATAGATCTAATGGTTAAAAATAGATAGATACATATTGAGAAGTAATTTACATGGTGGATCAGTATTAAGTTAGTGTGAATCAGATACTAAAATTATTAATTTATTAATAACATAATAAAAATTAATAACTGAGATTAAAAAAAACTAAATACCTCTAGATAGCTCAGAAACACCATAACAAA
>VSTD030001007.1:0-14032 GCA_008808055.3 Sporobolus alterniflorus
TCCACTCACTTTTTCCTGAGCCGCCCCTACACCGAGCTCCGGCGATCGCCCTCTCCGTTGTGTCCTCGCACCGACCAAGTGCTGAACCGAGTGCTCCACCACCCCCCTCTTTTGTCCACCGCAAGGACTGGCGGTCTCCCACAGCCATTCTCACGGAATCTTGAAGAAAACTCACCGCCACCACGGGTGCTTCACAGGCCGCCATCGACGACCCGACTCTGGCCGCCCCCTGTCGACTAGGTGTAGCTTCCGAGTTCCACCGGGGCGTGAACCTCGTCTGCTTTCGGCGACCACCGCATGCTCCCGACACCGCAGGACCTTGCTTTTCCGCTGTCGTTGTTGACAGCCACCGTCCGGCCACCCCGCTGTCGGCAAACCGCCCCTAGGTGATCCCCGTGGCTCCCCTGCCATTTCCCCTAGAGTTTCACCCCACATCCCCGCCAGAAACTGCCCTCCCGGCTACGCTCTGGCGAGTTCGCGCCGTCACGCCCTGTTTCTGCCACCAGCGTGTCGCGCCGCGCCTGCGCCGCTAGGCCACCTGGGTCGTTGGCCTTTGGGCCACCAAGCCAGTCGGGCCCATTTGGCCGCTAGGCCGAGCCGGCACCCCACGACCTCTTGCCGAAACTGTGGCCCGGTACTGTACCGGCTGGGAAATTGTTTTCTATTTCTTTCAAATACCAAAAAACCGTTCAAAGTTCAAAAATTTGTAGAAAATACAATCTTGCTTGGAAAAAGGTGAAATGAATTTCATTAGAATCCTTATGAGCATATCTATGCAATAAACCTAACCAAATATATTTTTGTGCATTGTTGCATCATGTAAAATTACAATAATTCAACCAATAAAGTATTTATTCACAAAAATATATACAATTTTACACTTTGAATTTTTGCATACATGTGCACACCATGATAGTTAGTTTATACAAAAATTAATCACGTTTTCTCCTGCTTAGAATAATTTCTAAAATTTAATATCTGTTTCTGCAGTAAAGAAATTGCAGAAAATAATTTATGATTATAAAAATATTTATTCTTGGTGTAGAGCTTCCTTGCACTTTGTAGCACCTGTATAAAATCCTAGGGCATGATTAGAGGTAGGAAGCTCATGTTATTAAATTATTAAAATACTAAAAATGCTAGGGGTAAATTAGTAAATGGCTTGTAAGGGTTAATATGGTTAAGTTGTGCATGAGAATGTAGCATACCACTTCTTGCACCCCATGCATTGCACCATAATGTTCTTAGCTCATGTATGACTCATTTCTCCGATAGGCCACGTGTACGCAGAGCTGGAACTCGAGGTGCCGACGGAGCAAGTTCAAGTCGAAAACTTCACTAACCTAGTTTTCACTCAAGGCAAGCTCTGGTGCATTAACCAATACTCCTTGTCTTTTATTTTAAATATATCTTTATGTTTCACTGGTTTGTGCATTATTAAGTCTATAGGAATTAGATGATAATCTAGTTGCATTAGGAGCTACCTTCCGGATTACCCTTGTTGACCATACCTTGGTGGAACATCGTTAGCTCATGCTATGCATAGATGATAGGTTATGGTAGAAGTCGTGTGAAAGCGCCCACTAGTGAGATTTAGGGCTTGTTTCCCTCTCCAGTTAAAGTGGTAAAATATTGTTTGGATAATCTGAGATCGGGAGGGGCCATTAGGGGGGTTACTGGAACCCTCGAAAGGGAAGGGCGGGGAGAGTGTTGTCCCTATTCTGAGGTTTTCTATGTTGTAGCCCCCGCCTGTGTTGATTAAGGACCGAGGGGTTGGTACCTGTGAGCAAGTATTGAACGTACTGATCGCATGTCGGTGATATGGACCCGGTAAGCCTAGTAGTCTGCCACCGATGTGATTGGCTTAAGCGCACTGCTGCAATGGCTGTGTTGGGAGAGAAACTGGGGTGGGTCCCACGAACCACTCAGTCGGGCAAAGAGGTGGAGTCGGGAGCACTTTTTCTCAGGAGCAGTGCATCTGTCCAACCCTGTTGACGACTCACAAAAGGTTGCCACGTACGAGGACCACCCGCAGGAAGCGTACACCGGGCATACGTGGACTGGCGTGGAAAGCATACGTGTCGTGTTGGTCGGGTTTTCCCCTGCAGAGTGTACATCGATTCAAATCGCTGCGACTCTCGGATATAAGTAACCGCTTGTTCGTGGCTGCCATCAAGTAGTAATTTACAAGATTAATGATTAATATTTAATATTGAATCATGCTTGTTCTCTACTTTAATTACTTGTTTGCAACTCTTGCTTGATTAGTTTAAATGATAACTTTTAGTTAATGTTTTGAATATAGCTAGATTAAGAAAGTAAGAATGTCATTAACTTGATTAGAGCTAAAACATGAAAGAAAGGATCAACCTTTAGCGCGGGTTTGGTATAGTATAGAGTTTCTCCTATTTCAGCCTTGCATATTATGAGTCGACTGTTTATGGCCACATTGACGGGTCAGTCTTGCTGAGCTTTAGTTGCTCAGGCTTTGCCTTGATGTTGTTTTGTAGGTGTGTCTCTCTCTCCCAATCGGCGTGAGCCGTTCATGAGGTCGACATCTCTAGGGCAAGGTGCCATTCTTGATCGATGAGTGTTTCGCTTCTACCAATTATTTTTACTCTCTATCTTCCACTTAAAACTCTGTAATCGAATTCGAAACTCAATTTGTAATAAAGTTTAACTTTTGGAGCATTTCATATGTTTAAATCATGTATGTGATGTATTATGTGTCATTACATCAGTAACGGTACCCCGTAATGATCCTAGTTAGGACCAACCATCCTTATTTAAGGGTGGGACGTCACAAAGTCTAGCTTGGTCTCTTATAGACATACAAGGGAGATACGCTCCGCAGCAAGCAGCTCGCGCACCGCATTATGGTGAGCCTGGTTATTCAAGCCCCTTACATTCCAGAATAAGATGTTGTCCACCATGGTAAAACAGGAATGACCAAGGGTGACCACAAGTGGAGCTTGATCACTCAGCCTCGAGTGGCTCCATTGCAGCGACGTCATTGCATTTGATCTACTCCAGAATCATCTGCGACTGCTGCTCTAAAAGCCCCTCATCAAACAGATGAATGTAGTTGTCGAAGTCCGCCATCTACATCTGCCCATCCTGAGAGAGGCCTAGTTTCTTCATTAACATGTTTTGTGCCGCAGCGACTGCCGGAGCACGGTTGAGTGCCTTCCTAGCTAGCCAGCTACTGCGATGCGACAAGGATGTCAGAGGGGGTCTTCTTGCATCGCCGATGAGGCATGGGGTGGCAAGGTTCATGGTGGCAACCGACTTTGATAGCGTGGTGAGGAAGCCTGGCGGGCTCATTGGGATAAACCCTGCCACCATCTGTGATGGCTCAGCACCTCTGGCCATGTTGATGAAATCCATCGACAGCGAGGGTTCCACTAGTAGGAGCAGGGGGGCAGCCTCCAGACCCATGTTTGAATTTGAATCTGGTGGCGCATCCAGCCCAACCCTTGGGCTTCTTCAGACATTTGGGGGGTTTCACGGCCGGCCCTGACTCGACCAAGAATTCCACAGACTCTTGGACCGGCTCCTCCAAGCTTCGACAACCCAGCTCCGTGGGCCACAGGCCCAGGCTGGCCAACTCGGCCTCCCAACACATGGGGTCGATAAAAGGCTCTTGGGAAGAGGATTTAAAAGATACACATGCCGGGCGTGATTTCCTACTCCCCTTCTGATAACTTTTGCGAACCACACTCTAACTCATGTAGCTGCATAGACATACTCAGCCATTGTCGATCCTCAATTGGGAGATCGTACAAACCCCCACATGGCTCGGTAGGTGGCGTGGGCGCCAGCTCCCAAAAAGCTAACAACGGACCGTTGTCGTTAATGTGATCTGAAGACCACTTCACTGGCCCACCTGGCAGCAAGACCAAGATGAGGTAGCCACGGCCACCATGCGGTCGACGTTGGACACCGCCGACCAGGAGACTCCCCTATCGGTGGCGGGTAGGGATGACCATGGTGCACTGAAAAGGTCCACACCAGAGATGAAACACCGGGTCGCCGGCCAGGAGTTGAGAAAACCCCGGCTTGGGTTGTAGCCATGGTACTCCTCATTGGAGCTATCGCCGGAGCCGCCATCGCAGTCATTAGAAGGTGGCGTGTTGAAATCATGGACTTCTAGAACTGAGATGATTGCCCGATAGTGCAGCAAACCATAGCTCAAATGGATGATCTCTGAGGCATGGAGGAAGAGTGGCAGCTCCCTCTCCCTGAATGGCTCAACCGGCTCTAGTATGGAGAACCCGACCACCGTGGGGATGAGATCCGGGTTGCTACACCAAGTCGCGACCAGGAAACTGGACAAATCGGTCCCTGATAGCGACCTCGGGGAGGAGTCAAAGATGAAGCATGAAGATGAAGCGCTTGAAGAGGGCACCGACCTGGTGTCTCCACCACTGGAAGATTAGGCGAAACTCCGCATCAAGCGTGATGGTGTATGTAGGACCTAGTCAGTGAGCGGTCTGTTGGTGAAGAGCAGGAGGAAGTCAATGTGACTGTACTGCTTGACCTACACATCTCCCTCTTGCACTGCATAGTGCTAGCTTAGCAGTTAAGCGACCTGCGACGGAGACACCGCCAGGCGCCCCCCCCCCACTGCCACGAGTGCACTATCAAGCACTGCCTCTTCTTGGTCAATGGCGGTCGTGTGGGGGATCACCCGCGTTTCGAATTGATGTTGGTGTGCCTGGCCCGTAGGAGGAGACGGAGGTGATGGCAGCTGCGACAGCGGTAGAGAGTGGTAGGGGACAACTTGGCACGAAGGGGAGCCCTCTAAAGTCAGCACGTTGCCTGAGCCCGGAGGTGTGGAGGAGCACGGCCGGGGAGGTCTATCCCTCTGCTCAGCAAGGGCCACATTGCCCATTCCAGGGTTGATGACGACCATAGAAGCAATCTTTGGCTCACGCGGCGGGGGTCCAGAGGTGTCTGGGGAGCACCTGCGCTTGTAGGAACGCGCCTGGTGCCCCTTGTGGTGGCAGTGGAGGCATCAAGCCGCATTAGGGCACCTAGCTGCGACGTGGTCTGGCCATAGATAGTTGAAGCAGAGGCCGGCCAGATCTACCGGCACCGGGCGACGAGCGGTGGGTGGTGAGGGCTGATGGGGAACCTTACACCATTGCTTCTTCTGAGAGACGACGTGCCAACCATTGTCCGTTGCTGGCAGAGACGACCGTGGAGGAGGGCTTGGGCAGCGTGACGAGCATCGGCCATAAACCCTCCCCCATTGCCCGAGTCAGCTGACACATGCAAGCGTTGACTGGGGCCAGTGTCAGAGATGGGCGCTTTCCCCTCACGACGGCTCACCGCCAGCGAGGGCTACTGGGGCACTGATCGACCATGGACCACATCCGCAAAGGAGGCCAGCGAGACACTATATGGTGGCTAGATCTGCCTTTAGAGGAGGACGGACTGAAAAGAAGGTAGTCCGACACCTCATCCGACGTGGCCACAGACCACTGGGAGCTAGAGAGGGAGAAGGGGGGCTTGGGTTTGAGGTAGGATGAAACGGACTGACAGCCGACGCTGGCCGACGACGTGGGGGAGGGGGGTGCTCGGGCTCTCACTCATCTTTCAACAAAAACTAACAGAAGCGGATGAGTCTCTGATTGAAAACCCCACATATTCTTCATGGATGCCCATTCTAGATCTCCGGATAGAAAAGGAGTGTTTCGATGAGAGTTTCTATGTTTTCCTGACTCGTGCTTTGTCTACTTTCATATGTTGTTAGAATTACTTTTACTATAAATTAGGTCCGTGTATTTAAAGAGTAATAGTTCTTTTTATAAAATATCTTGATAATCCTGCACGATGCTGTGAGATTTTAAAATATCTTATATTTATATAAATTCACATGTTTATTTCAATTCAAGCAAAAGATAATCAAAATTAAAATGAGAACATTATTGCACTCTCTTGGTGACTAAATGGTACTAACAATAAAGAAATGTTTTAAAATATATATTGTAAGAAATAGGATCATAAAATAATAAATAAATTTAAGTATATCCTTCCGGCCTAGAGAGTGGTCGCAACTCATAATGTGGTCTATTAGTTTGTGTGCTCATAACTCTTGATCTGTTGAAAATATAAACATATCCAAATATAGAGCAAATTAAGTTGGTCTAAGCATTCTTTAAGGCTCAGAGAGTGCTTGCAACCCATAATGCAGCACATTAGCTCACGTGCTCATAACTCTTAATTTGATACAAGTATAAATATACGTAAATATGGAATAAATTAAGTTGATTTAAAAATTCTTTAAAATATATGTAAGTGGAATCTTGTTTTGTTCATCTCATCACATAGAACACAATGTTAAAAACTGAATTTAAAATATATTAAATATATATAGCAAATTAAGTTGATTTAAAAATTCTTACAAAATTATACAAGTGAGATCTTGTTTTGTTCATCTCGTCACGTAGAACACAACGATGAAAACAGAATTTAAAATGGATATCATATGAGTTAGATTAATCATTTTAAAGTTTTGTATTATTTAGTGGTGATATGACGATGATTAAACATGGATAGCTTGCATGTGTAAAAAATAAAATTAGTGGGTCATAGAAATATAAGTATAGTTGATTATGAGTTTAAATTATCCTCTCTTCTCAACCATCAAAAGAATATGTGTGCACATTAAAAGTTTTTTTTTGCAAGAAACACACTAGGTAAGAGCCTCATGGACTCAACTATTGTAGTAAGAGCATCTAAGAGATGTCCTAAACAAGATACTATGTTGTAATATAGGGCTTAAACTCATAAAATAACATCTAACAATGATCCTATTTTACAAAAATTTGTCAATTGATTATAAGGATCAACCTTCCGGATGCTAAATATATTGTGTCACATATTAGTGTCATATCCTCATTTTTTACATCATTGTCAACTTTTTCTTTCCTAATAGTACAATTTCTTTTCTAATAACGTAATTTAGAGCCTTAAAAATAATTTTATTTATATATCAAATTTAATAAATCAGTAGCTAAATTAAATTATACATTACTGCTTGTTGCAGATGACTTTATAAAGCTCCACCGCATGGAAATTGAAAGCCGTGTGCATCAAAAGCGTGACGTTTCAGCTGGATGCATGCGCCTGTTTTGGAGGTTCTATACGTACGGGGTGTATATATGAGAGCGTGGCTGACCACTTATGGTTCACCATGTACACATGAAGATAGTTTAGTTCTCTAGTCGTACGTCGAGAGAATAAGAAAAGTAGAAGGATTAGAAGAGATAACATATGTAAGCAGGTGGGTTTGTGCAATGTGGCACGTGAACAGATCAGCCGTGCTACGCACAAATAAAAAAAAATCTGTTGGTATCGTTTTAGCTGTAAGTGGCACTGTGGCAGGCCGGGTTCCATGTTCGCCATCGTGCGTCTATCTACTGTGCTTGGTGGCGCTGTGGACACACATGGCGACTGTCTACAACAGTGTTGTGCCGCTTGAGGGAGCAGAACGATTTGTGGAGGAGATACGTACGATTTGTGCCCTGAGCAGGTTAATAATAAGTTAATTAGGTGCCTATTTTTTAAACACGATATAGAAAAACGCAAACGCACTGGCCATCCCTGTAAGGCGGGTTCCATGGGGGTGGTAGCGCCCGCCCTTGGGGCGTTAGCGCCAGCACCCCAGTCACTATCGCGTGAAGGAGAGAGTGAACACCACAGTTTTCGTCCGACAGTGGGCGGTAGCACTCGTATTGAAATTGGGTTAGGTGCTACCGTCTGGACCATATTGCCTGCATTACCGACCGCTGTGGGGTCGGTGGGCAGCAGTGAGATGTCAACTCCTGTTTAATCCATTTAAATTCAAATTTAATTGTTTAAATATGAATTTGATCATTTAAATTAAAAAACTAGTCATTTTGATTATTAGTGATCCAAAATATCTTAAAAAATCTTAAAAATCCAAATTTTATCCCCCTTTAAATACCCCCATGGTGAGCTAAGTCACTCTCATATTAACTCATTTATACTCTTCTACACTCTACACCATGTCTTCGAGCGCACTGTCAAGAAGTTATAGTTCATGTGGTGTGTTAGCCTAGATTCAACCGATTGAAGATTGAACCGACGAATCATACCGCCATGGTACGAGCGGTCAAAGTGTTACATCATTTCATTGCACGTAATAGGTAGCACGTTATGTATTGTAATATCAATTAATATGTATCTCAATTGAACTTTTATGTATTTATTTTTTCAAATTTATTGCCCACAAAATAAATTATGAAATGATTAAGTATAGAATGATGGTGATAACTGAGAGAGAGAAAAGACTGATGTGAATATGATCTGGATATTATAATCTGCTGTTAGAGCACTGGTGGACGAATAGGAGAAAGAAAGCTAATATGACATATACGAGATTGAGATACAACATGAAACCAGCCTCACCGTGATCACACGCTTCTCGCCTATCTATGATTGGTAGGGCATGCAAGTTGTGGTCATGAGATCTTCCGTCCCAGCTGGTCGAATTCGATCGAGTGATATTTTGAGCGCCTGGATGGTGGTCGTCGCCGGCTTCGCTTTCTCCATTATCTTTTCCTCCCGGATGCTGCGTGCACGGCCTTTGGGCTCGTGCAGGGGTCGTCTCTTGGCGCTGTCTACTTCGACTCGCAAAAACAAACGGTAGAATTCTGTTACAGCTACCGATGGGCACATTAGCCAAACTTTGAAGGGAAATAAAATTGTCTGTAGTTGGCTGTAAATTTATGAGTTTGTAGTTCTTTCAAAATTTATAGAATCAGACATATTTTCTGAACTTAAAATAAGGGAAACTGTCAAATAGTAATTGTAATTGATTCTAAAAACTATAATGAAACTGCAAAGTCAAGACTGCAGATGTCAAACTTTTTTCCAGAGGGATATATACTACCACGTGAAGATTTGGTCGGAATGTGACATCTCTGTAGGGTCAGAGACCATTTTACCTTCGAGTTCCACCGGATATTTAAACTTCCACTTGCACTTTTGACTTTAACACTGTAGTTTATTTGTGTGCATTTAGATCAGAAAAGGTGTGCATGAATGTAGACAAAAAGGTTTAAGCTTTGTGTTCATCTTTAATAGTATAATAAATGAAGGTAATGTTCTAAACCAATTTCTCCATGATCTGGTCATCAAACTAGTGAACCAATACATACTGGCCTTTTAATAATAGTCACCAGGAGAAGTAAGTTATCGGGACAGAGGGAGTATTTTAGTGGCGTATCATGTCCCAATCAAAATGCAGTGGGCCAACTCACAACTCTGCATAAGAAATAGCAACAGCTCACACCATTTCATTTTTTATCTTGGTAAATATTCACTTTGCAAATCACCCTCTCGACATAATCGCAAAATGCCTTTAAAAACATGCCTAGAAGTCTCAGAAAGTTCCACCGATATATGCAAGATCATGAAAACAAGCATATAAATTTTTTAAAAACAGTTTCATTTTGGAGGTAAAAACCAATAAATCACAAAAAAGATGAAGACAATATGTTCATCCTATAGCTTCGCCTCCATTATCCAATTGGAATCCAGCGTGTGACATGATAAGAAACAACTTCGACTTGTGACTCTGTTATGATAAGGAAATCTATGGCGCCACTAATATTCTACGCATTGGATAGTGTGGTAACAATAACAGGTCATTTCTTCCAGGTATGGCAGCACGAACAAAGTAAAATAGAAAGTACAACAAAAGAATTGTCTTTTTGCAGTGCATACAAGCACACTACACAGCGAAGATACCCCCCCCCCCCCAAATCTAAAGAACAATACAGTTTACGAGGAACTTGCATACTTTACCTCAGAATCATGACTTGTTTGTAATCCTCGTTTTAATGGCACCTGTGTAGAGAATAATCAAATCATGTGTCAACTGACAAAGGCAACTCCCATGATCAAGAAGAAAAATGCACAAGGTCAACCGTTAGTTCACAAATGCTATGCAAGAGCTTGTTTCTAGTGATCGAATAAATGGTTTAAGGATAGAGCATAGCATCTAAACAGGTAATGTCGGCATTAAACTTACCATCAACTTCCTCAAATTCGACCTCCTTAACCACTTCGGCAGCTGCATGGTACTCAAACCTGCAGAACGGAGCTGGGTGTTAGACTGCACACTTCAATAATAAAAATCAATAGATATTTTCAGGCATCAAATGTGTTGAAAATCAGAGTGTTCAGCCGAGGATCATAATCCAATCCTGATATATTATACAGCAGTGAGAGTTCATGAGCTACAAAAGATTGTCTATACACAACTATAAGCAGTGAAGCTCATTAAAAAAATAATTAGAGTTGACAAGGCAGGAAAAACTGTTGAAAGCTTGCAATAGAAGACCCAAGACTACGATATTAGATGGTATAATGTCTGCTCCGTGTGTGACCAAATTCCTGAGAAAGGGATCACTAGCTGGTCCAATGCCCAGTGACCCTGCAGGTTTGGTGGGACGTGCTGAACTGGATCTGCCTACCACAACACTTCACTAACAATGGCAGTAGAGCCACTGATTTCTGAACGCGGCTTCGTGCATGTCCGAGCAAGGCTCCAAGCAAGGGGTTCAACACCATTTTCTTGCTTGTGGTGTAATAACTGAGAAGAGAATGAACCAGCAGGTTGTTTAACAGCCAATCTGCAACGGTTCCACAACTGGTGGTGAAGATCAAGCAAGAGGCTGCACTGCAGATCAAAGACAGTGCTCAAAGTTTAGGTTGCCTTTTGGCGTGAGAGTAGTCCTTCCATTTTTTCTGGGTTCTGTTTATTTTAGCGTATTGTCATTCATGTGAAACTGAACTGGCAGCTGCAACTACCAGCTTGCATTGTAAGGTCAATGGACATTAATTTACCTTGTTACAAAAAGGTATGCTGTTATGGTGCTAGGTCGCCCCAAGAAGGGATTAATTCTTATTTCTTGCTTGTCCAATACCGACCTCTCCTCCACCTTTTATAGATAGAGGAGACTTCAGGCCTAAGAAACCTCAACCCTAACCCTAGCCGCAGCTACAGTAGCCGCCTTGGCCCATATGGCCCATGTAACTACCCTAACACTTCACCCCTTCTTTTGAGCAACTCGTCCTCGAGCTGCATTGGCTCATAGGGCCTCTCTAACTACCCTAACACTTCACTCCTCTAATTAGGCTAAAGAGATGACTTGAAACTAAGCCTTTTACATCTCGGCTTAACTTATTCTTGTCAATCGAAGACGCTGCACACTTCATGGTTGCGGTATATGGACAGCAGCCCTTCTTTGTGGTCGAGGCACCGTCGGCGTATGTCCCTCCACACCCAGGTCCCAAGCAAACAGGGCGGGTTTGTACGAGCTTGCGGCAACTACAAACCGTAGTGTTGATGACAAAGCCGGGATGGAGACAGTGCACAGGATGGCGGCCTTTGGAGCACAGGATGGCGGCGGCAGAGTCTCGATCCCACTGAAGGTTGTGGTGCCAGCAGTGGGAGGAGCAGGCAGCGGCGCCAGTCGGGGTAGAGGCCCGTAGGTGGCGGCGGCGGCCGTTAGAGCGAAAGAAGGCTGCGCTGGTGGGAGCTCGGGCCCGCGAATGGCGGTGGTGGTGGCTGTTGGAGCCGCAGGCGGCGCCATCGGTCGGGGTTCAGTTCCGCAGGCGGTGGCGGCGCCCGTTGATGCAGACAAAGGCAGCACCGATGGAAGCAGCAGCTCCGATTGAACTGCCGACTGACTGTGATGGCGCAGGCGGCAGCGATGGAGGGTGGCTCTGATACCAAGTTGTTATGGTGCTAGATTGCCCGGCCGTAGACACTTGCCTACGGTGGGCAAGAAGGGATTAATTCCTATTTCTTACTTGTCCAATACCGACCCCTCCTTCACCTTTTATAGATAGAGGAGACTTCAGGCCTAAGTAACCTCAACCCTAACCCTAGCCACAGCTACAGTAGCCGCTTTGGCCCATAGGGCCCATGTAACTACCCTAACATATGCACTAGAGCATATGTTACACTATGTTGCACTAGAGCATATGTAGATCACTACCAGATCTACTGTGTTTTCTTAAAAAAAAAGAAAAATGATCATTTCACACATTCTCACACTAAGCATATGTTCTTATGAGTTAGTGTGTTGTGAGGCTGATAGAATAAATGATCACTAGTCAGCAATTTTTATATTGCTTCCTAATGGTTTAAAATTTTGGCATCACAGTTGAAACTCCCACAATACTAGGTAAGGTATGCGACACAATTATTCAAAGAGCATTCTGTGGTTCGTGGAAAAGCATGTAAAGCTCAATCGGAACAGTTTACCTGTTAGAAGAAGCTACCTCAGGTTCATACTCAGACGTGCTCTTGATAGCCTTAGCTATAACATCAACAATTTCCTTCTTCCTAGCGCTGGCCATTAAACGATCATATTCGGTTGGCACAATGATAGCAAAGAAGTTGTCACTGAGATTGCTAATGCATAGCTTATCAACAGCTGCAACAGCTATTCTCCTCTTCAGTATATCAGCATCAGGATCAACAAGGTAAAGGGTAAAGTCCGTGATCACCAGTATGCACCTTTTCATCTTTCCTGACTGATTGAACTTCAATACCTTGTCCGCAAACAAAACTTTGTTGTCCCCTGTAATATATTGAACATCATTGATTTAGACACTTATGTCACATAGTTAGAGAGCCAAATGGCACATGATTAAACATGAAAGAAAACATTTGTCAATGTCAACCAATTACTGCCATGGCTCACATAATGATGGTTGAAAAAGTATGTAGCAACACCTTCTTGGGAACTGCCATGGGGGCTGTTCCCTCCAGCATGCGCGGTGCAAGCCTCCTGTGCCGCTAACTCCAGCGAACCGGCGCATGCAGGAGCAATGGGAATTGGGCCCATTACCTAATAGGTTGGCCCATTAGTCGGTAGGTTGGCCCATTAACCAGTAGTTCCGCTCAAACCATTTCTTTTCTGTTGTTTCAAACTTCTTTCTTTGCAGTTTGCATCACAGTTATTCAAAATACATGTACCACTAATTTGTTCTAGTAGTATAACTATTTTGTTCCACACATATAACTGTTTTGTTCCACACACACAACTTATTTGTTCCAGTAGCGTAACTAATTTGTTCCACACATACAACTATTTTGTTCCACACGTCCAACTAATTTGTTTCGGTAACATTACCAATCTGTTCCACACGTACAACTAATTTGTTACGATACTACAACCAATTTGTTCCACATGTACAACAAATTTGTTCGGTATTATGAATAATTTGTTTCACACGTACAACTAATTTGTTCCAATAGTATATAGCATACTTTTAATGAAATAAAAAAATTAAAAATAATTTATGCTATATACTATGGTTACAATAATATTTTACCCTTGAAACATCTTAAATGTGCTACAAAATAAAATGTTGTACAAAGAATCAAAGTACTTTAACTACATCTAAATTAAAAATACTATGAAATTAGAAAAAAAATATAAAATATGATGAATAAAAATTAAAAGCACATAAAAATATTTGAAACTAGTTGATAACCCTGCACAATGTTGTGGGATTTCAAAATATGTTATATTTATATAAATTCACATGTTGATTCCAATTCAAACAAAAGATAATCAAAATTAAAATGAGAACATTATTACACTTTCTTGATGACTAAATGGTACTAACAATAAAATTGTTTAAAAATATATAATGTAGAAAATAGGAACATGAAACAATAAACGAATTTAAGTATATCTTTCCGGCTCGGAGAGTGGTTACAACCCATAATGCGGTGAAAATAGAATTTAAAATGTATTGCAAACTGTGCAGCACGGATACGACAGCTGAAGCTCGGATACGTGTTGGATACGTATCTGATACGGATACGTATCAGATACACCGTGGATACGTATCCAAAGAGTATCCGAAAAAATAGAGATAATTCTGATACTCAAGCCGATACGTATCAGACCATCTTGGCCCATTACTGGATACGTAATGGCCCGTTGGCAGCCCAGCTAACCTAGATGAAAGG
>VSTD030001008.1:0-14031 GCA_008808055.3 Sporobolus alterniflorus
ATATGGGATTTATGGGGTCCTACAAACTTAGTAGCTTTGACTGTCGCTGAGTTGAACGACACCCCACTGTACTTCACAGATGACATTGGGATAGTGTTCGGGCCACCCACGGACTACCTGTCGAGGCTTTCACATGGAAGATGGCACTAGGGTACGGTGGGCCTGGCTCTACTCTGTGATAGTCATCACGAAAGGTGGTCACTCGTGTTACCTTTGTGACTCATGTGTGTCGTGTTGCCAGGTTGATACCTTGCAAGGTTATATTATATTGATTCGAATCTCCGCGACAGCCTCGGATATGGGTGAGTCTTGTTCACTATGTTCAAACGTAGAAGTGCTATATCGCCATGTTCATATGAGATTTATGATTAGGTTTAATTATGACTACTTGGTAGTCAGAAATGATGATACTAAAAATGGTTGATTGAGTTACCATGCATGCTTAGCATAGGTTGCTAACCTATTTTATTGTTAATCAAATTAACTCGGTTAATAATCTTGATTAAAAGTGGTTAGTAGTAGGTGCTAGTAGGCTGGAGTCCGCTACTTCTCTTGAAGCCTTTGCATGTCTAGAATTCGTGGCCTTCGGGTCATGACGGATAAGTCTTGTTTAGCATAGTCGCTCAAGCTTTTGCTTTTTGTGGTTTTGTTTTGTCTGTGTACTGTTGAGGATCTTCCTCTTTCTTCCGGCGACATCGACGAGGGCTGTCAGTGGGAGATCCAGACCGATGAGGGCTAGGTTTCCTACTGGTACTCATAGGTGTAGGTCGACCGAGGAGGCTCACTTTCTTCTAGGGCAAAGATAGTGTGCTTATCATGAGAGACATCGCTTTCGCAAAAACTCTGATATATCTGTTGAAGCATCTTTTGAGCTTTATCTTTTATAAATCATAAAACATGACACTTAATATGTAATAACTACTTTATAACTTGAATATCATGGTATTGTATGCTTATGTGTGTGTTTGCACATTCTCGCTTCGTCGAGAATCTCCCGGTAGGATCTTGGGAGACAAACCCCTGCTTGTTCAGGGGGGTTCTGTCACAGTTGGTACCAGAGCAAGATTGGGGTAAAACACACATGGAAGCATCTAAAAATCACAACAACGTTGTCGGTGAGGAACACTTAGCCCATATAAGGACTATAGTAGTCTCTTTAGGTGGCAAGCTAACTTATGTGTTTTCTATGCAACTACGGAATTGCATCAATGAAGGTATATTGTGATTGAGTGTTGATCTTATTTTGTTGTTGATGACCTTGTTTTGTTGTTTGTGGCTTTAGTAGAACTATTAGGGCTTGTGGATGCCTTCTTTTATTGTTTATGAGGATTATTTTATTGTTTATATTTAGCTGTAGGACCTTGATGTGAAAAGACCACTAGGGGGATGACTTGAAAAGCCCATTAGATGGGGATATTAGTGAAAATCCCATGAAGGGGATGCTTGATCCATTTTTTGTAGGTACACTAACTTTCGTTAGAATGATAGAATCATTTGTTGAGAGCGCCTTTGTCACCGTACTCCGAACGATTCACAATAGCGGATCATTTATTTTCTTTTGGTGATGATGGTTAGGTTGTGTTACATTGCATAAAGTCACTTGATCAAAGAAAGATTAATAACAAGTTGAAAGTCACAATCTCACTGCTATCCGAAACCAAGTCTGAATCCGAATCGTGTACGGTTCCATTTTACAGCAATCCGCTGAACTCCGCACGTAAGCTGTATTCAAATGGCCGTAACCGCTGCTGTGGTTACCAAAATTATGCGCATGAGTTGGCGTTAGAAAGCTGATTTAGTGGTCCACAGAATCCGTATACAAACCTCACCAAGATTCATGGATCTTCTACCCTTAAGACCTGATCATTCATCGGTATGTCCAGTCTATCTAGGAAGTTTTCAGTACCCTGTCCTGAATTCAAAATTCCGTAACTATCAAACCGTGCATCGGAATAGGCCGTATGAGTAACCAGCGGAGAGCTGAGTTTGTCAATGACAAATTTGGTATTCAAAGTTTCTAGAGAGGTCATGACAAAATTTTGCCAAAATCCAGATTTGTGCCGGAAGGTCAAGTCTGCTCAGATTTCCCCAATTCAGCAACCCGGCCATTCTCCGATAGCCGTAACTCATAATCCGCTGACCGTTTGGAGTCGTGGAGCAAACCATCTCTTCAATATCATTCAATTGGATGTAGGGCTATTACCTCCAAAGAGGGGCCTGAACCAGGATAGATCACCATTTGCTGTTTTTTCGTGAGACCACCTCGGAACAGAAAACACACGATCTTGACCACCCTGTTATTTGTTGATGCAAAAAACACTAATAGTTGGCGCGCCAGGAAGAGGGATTTGCAGTGTGCTTTTCTCCTGATGTTCTGATGGTTCACTCATCCACACTTGTCTTTACAACCAAGGGAGAGCGCCTGATGTGCGGTGGCTTCTCCGTCGGTGAAACCATTTGCTTTGGGAGCCTCAAGTTCATCGTCGACTGCTTTGGCAGCCAGAGCCTCTCCCCCAGGAGGCGATTCAGGCGCCAGCTTCGTGGGAACGACCCACAACGGATTGCCATCGCTGCAAGCCATGATCGAGGACACCCTCGATGAGTTCTATATGACTTCCAGTGGAGAAGGAAGCTCTAGCCTCCTCATCTCTCAAAGGCTCAGTACGGGAGCATCGCTTGCTCCCACTGCAACCACACGATGGCGGGAAGACGCTCCGGCAACTCACCATGATGACAGTTCCACCACGGGCCGCCACACTGTGGCTGAACACCAGGTCCCCTCTTAAGCAACGAGACACCTTCCGGGAGGGGCAACTAGCGTGAGCCCGCACTCAATAGGCCAATGCTGAGCACGCGACAGCGCAATGGTGAAGCGAGCTCACCAGCAAGCAAGCAATCACCACAGCGCAGTCCTTCAAGCCACCATGACACACGCCTGCACTCCAGGTAGAGACGGTCCTAACAGTGGACCTCACTACCACCCAAGCTCAGGCCAAGGGAGTGGCTCCCGCCATCAGCCTCAAGGGGTGCCATCGTCCTGCTTTCGCCAGGGCTAGCTAGAACATGGCCGCAGCGATCGCACTCCTAGACTCATTACTACCACCCTCCGTCTGATGGGGTGGACAAGTTGTATCGCCGGCTGGGGGAAATCCTCACCATCCCAGCTGCACAATAGGCAGAGTTCGCCTCCTAGCATCAGGCTAGAGACTCACCCTCTAGCCCAATTTGTTCCAGGGCCGACTGGCAGAAGGTGGCCACGGAACCCTTCGTGGTAAGGGCGACACCACCATAGGCTAGGTTTTCATCCCAGGGCTCACCATGGAAGCAGGGACAATGCATCAAACCACTAGCATGCGGCCAGGCTTGTTAGGAGGACACGAGCGTGCAACCCGAATGCCACATGCGGAATCCACACCAGGGCGGGCATGGTGACCAGAAGGAACACGATCGTGGTCCTAAGGGACCAAGATCAAAGGTGTCCATGAACAATGCGTGCAATGCATAGCCACCATGCTCTTTCTGGGCACCAAATGACCTTTTTAGGTACACAACCGAGGAACTGCTCAACCTCGCAGCTCAGTACGCCATCAGCAAGGAAACCGCTGGACCTCTCGCCATCCTAAGCGGTAGGGAAATGGTCCCTGACAGTAGTAAGGCGGTGCCATCTAGCATCGCCATCCAAGGTGCCATGTAGGACGTCAAGGGCAGCAAGAGGAGGCGGAGGTGGAACCCTCAATGGGCCGCTATCATGGCTGACCGCAATGATGATGACAACAATTAGGCGGACGGCTTCGACATGTAGCGCATCACAACCACCAGACACAGTGTCAAGTGCCACACCCGGCCACCGATAGACCACTTCGAGAGACTCCTCTAGGAGGCCTGTCCCAACCACACATACCCCATCAAGCACAAGCTCAAGGACTATAGCATGATGAAGAACTTCATGGTCTCAAGGTCCCTCACCTGAGACTTGGAACCCAAGGAGGACCCGGGCAGAAGAGACACGATGCCCTTCCCTGAGGAAGATGCGGTCTTGATGGTCTATGATGGGCACCCCCCCTTCGCGGAGGCGTCGCATGTCCAACCTGAGTCCCAAGACCCCAACTCACTGCGGTTGGGAACCCGGGGAAAAAGGGGTGTGTTTTTTTCCAATATATATGTATATATATACATTACAAACTTTCCAAAAGAAATAAAAAATGACATGCAAGATGGACCAGGGCCACAGAGCGACAACCAGTCAGAGTTTCAATCCCAGCGACTCGTGCTAGAGGCGTGCTCCTCTCGTAGACGTTCCAGAATGAGGCTAGCCACCGCCAAGACCTCCTGACCCATCTTCGAGAGCTGGGGAATGTCCCAGATGGGTACCATCCCTAGGTCGACTAGTGCATTGGAGATTTCCATGACCAACTGTGATAGCTCCCTAGCCTCGATGGCGCATTCGTCCTCGACCCCGGCCACGCGTGCATGAAGCTCCTGCAGCTCCACCAACAAATCCCGCCCGTCGAAGGAATGTAGGTCGCACACCTATTCCTCCTCCAACTTCACCTCCTACACCTCCAGGTCCATCTCCTATAGGGAAAGGAGGATCTGATGCTCCTCCAATGTCCAGCTGCAATTAATAGAATGCTTGGAGCCAGACATAAAGGCGTGTGTCTTGGCTAGGTAATCCTTCAGGACAGCCTCGGCCTGGGCACACTCGGTGTCGCATTCCATGCATGCCCTCCCAAGGGCACGCTCAGATGGCACCTTCCCTACTGTCTAGCTCCCCCTCCCAAGCAAGAAGTTGCTCCTACAGCTCGCCCAACACTACCAACATCGCTGCCATGCCCAGAGGAGGAGGAGAAGAACTACATCCACCATCGAACAACGATCAGCATCTTCAGGAGAAGCAAGCCCAGGCAATCACTGCCACAGACCGAAGCCCCACCTGGTCAATGACAAGGCCCGGTCAAGGCCAGTATCTGTCCGTGCCCATTGAGTTGGCGGCTGTTGACCATCATGGATGGAGCCATCACTCCAAGGATGCTTGTCGCGGTCACCATCCCTAGCCATCACAAGCAATAGAGCAGGGCAAGCTTCAAGATCAGAGGCGAGGAAGGGCACTTTTGCTCCAACTCATTGAAGATTGAAATGGCAAGGTAAGGCATCCCCCCGGCGCCCCCTTACATATACCGCAGAAGAAGCCGGAGTGACCATTCGAGACCCACGACCGAGATTGTGCACAACATGTTAAGTGCCTTGGCCTCTTCATCATCCAGTCCCCACGATGCATGCCAAGGACTACCAAAGTTCTCAAGGCCGCAGTGCTTAGCAGGGCCGACAGACACAAAGAGAAAAGATAATAATAAGTGACTATATCTGTACCTTGCAAAAAACCTTTTCATTTACCTGGGTTTTCCCTACTTACATAATAGCAAAAGAAAAATGACATAAACTACCACTACTACTCCACCACGCCATCAGGAGGGCCACAGGCAACCGACAGAGCGATGTATGATGCCAGCAAGTCCAGTGTTTGTGTCGTCGACGCCTCCTGCGCCCATGGTATTAGCTCCTCCCGCACCTACAACATCTGCATCTCTGGAGCATCTTGTGTCGACTCCCCCAGCACCGGTGGTTACTGGTGTGCTACCGTCAGACATGGAAAGCTCGGGGAGACCGAGGTAAGGTCACTCATGCTCATAACCAATGGCGCCACCAAGGATGGGTGAGAGGGTATCACCGGACGCGTAGCTGACTGCTAAGTGATCAGAGTTGCCGAGGTATGACTCCTACGACACTCAAATCACTTTTTGAGTTTAGGGAAGTAAACAGGAGAAGCAGGAGCTTGATAAGTGATAGGCGGTTCCACATGCATACTGAGAAGACACCCACAAGATAGACTCGAGGTGAGACTTCTTGGGCGGGGGCTCCATTCCCCCAGGACTCGACGAGGATGACCCCACTGTCACAGTCATGGCATCCCTGGCGGCCGGCAAGCACAACGGACCTATGAAATCCTGAATATGTGAGTTAATCCCATCAACACAGGTACATCACTCAACCCACAGAGTCAAGAGTTACCAGCGCAAGGTGGGGTTGTGGCAGCAAGCCGATCGATGGACCGGTCTCTGTCAGGGTCCATTTCGGTCAGCGTGCACCGACTGCGATTCCCGCTATCCTGTGGAAGATATTGTCAAGTGAGGGAAGAGCCTCATGCAGCGGAGAGTGGGGAGGTGAACTTACTTTACCCTCCTCCTCTTCATCTTCCACGTCCTCCTTCGAGGATTCAGGCTTGGAGGGGTGTCCTCCCCACGTGCCCTTGCCGCCGTCTGGGTGTCAACTGTTTGTTGAGGGCGCTATTTGCTTCCCGCCTCGTCGAGTCCTTAGGTAAGGTGGCCCCCCATGGCGCACTATGAGAATACACAACACCCTACGGGCAGACACAAATGACATGAGCAAATCAAATTGCACAGATTACCAAAGGCAATTGCAAACAGACTTACCCTAGTGTTGTCGACCCCTTCTATTAATGAGGCGGAGCCGGCCCTAGGATTCAGGTCGACCCCATGAGCAAGGACCCTGTTGATACAGTTGTTGATCTCCGCATCACCTAATTCCTCAGAGAAGGGACGGTCAGGACAACTTGGCCCTAGATACATCCACATGGACATCACCCATTGATGGAGCGGTTGAACCCGATGACTGAAAAAGGTCTACAAAAGGTTTGTGCCTGTCAGCCCTTCTCACCGTAATTGTTGAATAACCTCATGCAGGGGTTGCAGCCTGTGGAGGTCCCTCCTGGCCACTCTGTACCCCCAGTTGGGTTGGGGGATGAGGTGGCTACCCATGAACACAGGGAGCAGCACGTCGGTGTCATTCCTTAGGAAGAACCATACATTCTACCACTCGTCCATAGATTCAAACATGGGGAGGTCGAAGTAGGGATCAATTCCATGCCCAGATTTGACATATATGTCCACGCCGCCCAAAACTGCCGCTTTCATGCTTGAACTTGGCAGGAGCCGAATGCAAAAGTAGTTCCATAGATGAAAGTGGGGCTCAATCCCCATGTAGGCCTCACATAAGGTTACATAGGTCGAGATATGAAGGATCCCTGAGAGGGTCAGGTGACGCAATTCCAGACCATAGAACTGCAGCAAAGAGTGGAGGAATCAGTGTGATGGCACAATGAACCCTCGCTCATAGAATGTCGTGTAGGCCACCATGTATCCCCATGCTAGCATGGGAGATGCGGGGTCTTTGGGCACACGACAGGTTGCAAGCTCCGCCACCATCATGAACCCCTGGCTCAAGAGGTCCTGTAGGTGCGCCTGCGTAACCTCTGAAGGAATCTGTTACACCACAAAAGGTGACATGGTGACGAAGACTAACTTGAGTTGAGTTTTCTAGGTTATTTTATCAATCGGGTAGACCAAATCGGGTAAAAGGTTGGTAAAACCGCGTAAGTCAGTTGGGTAAGATTTAAACTTGGGTTTTAATCGACAAAAAGAGATGTGCTTACAAGGTTGGCATTAGAAAATCCTTGAGGAGAGCTAGCAAGAAGTTACCTGGCCGGGTAAGAAAATCGGGTAAAAAGTTACCCGGCCGGGTAAGCCTCGGGTAAGGCCGGGTATGCAACGAGTGAGATTTTACTGGGCCGGGTAAGCGCTCAGGTATGACCAGGTTAACCCGATCGGGTATGTGTCTGGGTAGGACTCAGGTAAAGCTCCGGGAAACACGCTCAGGTATGACTCGGATGGTGACTCGGGCAAGGTTCCGGGTAGCAACTCGGGTATGGAATCGGGCACAATCTCAGGTAAAAATCTGGGTTAGCGCCCGGGTAAGAAATAAGGTAAGGAGTTACCTGACCTGGTAAAAACTCGGGTAAGGAGGTCGGGCAAGACAAAAATGTGTGAGACAAGGAGACTTCTTTGCTTTAGGTAAGAGACCTTTTTGTACACAGGAACATCAAGTTTATACAAGACTGATTCAACAAGGAGATAAAGTTGAATCCGAGTCAAATAAAGAGGGTCAGTCCGAGTTCAAGGAGGAGATCTAAAGGAGTCCGAGCCAAAGAGAATTCCAAGATAAAGGACTCAATTTAAATCAAGACCGAGTAGGATAAAGATCAAGAGTTTGAGTTGGTTTAAATCAAGGAGTCTATGCCAAGAAAAGGATAAAAGAATTTGGTTTAGTTTAAAGACTGAGTTGAGGAAGAAATTGAGGCAAGATGGAGTCCAAGATTGAAGACCAAGTGAAGTTGGTGCCCAAGTAGAGATCAAGCTAGAGTTCAAGTAGATGGAGTTAGCAAGATAGAGTCTTTGTAATCAAGAAGTCGAGTTGTAAAGAGATAGAAGTCGGTTTGAAGAGATGTAAAGAGATAGGAGTCGAGTTGTGTATATAAACCCAAGGTTAATGCGCCAAGGGACAGGAAGCAAACAATCAGTCAATACACTTCTTTTTCTCACATTACTTTGTTCTTAGTTTTACTAGTTTTCTTAGTTTGTAGTTACTTTAGTTACCCTTTGTTGCTTTGAAGAGAAAAGCATCTGTACTAACCTTACGAGACAAGGTTCTACCAAGTTCCACGCAAGCTATCAAGTTTTCGTGCAAACATATTTTGGTGACTCCGCTGGGGACAACGTTCACGTGTTGATTGTTGCCCTAAGTTTCGCTGATAATCGTGATGACCTCTAAGGACGGTACTGCCCATACAGAGATCGGGCTACACAACACGATTAGCGTTGTAATGGAGGATCTACCCGAGGCAGAGAGGGCGGCACTTGAGAAGGAGCTTCAGGAGGAGATGGCTGCCGCAAGGAGGAGGAAGCTCGCGTGTTTCCAGAAAACACGCATCGAGGTGATCAAGAAGACCGCCCCAACCATCACGACTACCGCGACTATGGCTACGGCACCCACAGTAACTCCTAATATGACTTCTGAAGAGATGGTTAAGTTCATTAATGTTGCAGTACCTAGTAAGTACGGTAATGATCTTTCTAACTTTACGCATGTTATTACTGATGATGTGCATAGTATGCTAGAGGGTTTTAAAACCGATCTACAAAATACTTTGCCTAGGCAAAGTAGATCGGTTGTGCAACAAGTACAGGGTGAGGCGCTGGGTAAACAACTGGATCTTGCACAAAGAACACCTTACATGGTTACACCGGGTATCATGGGGGGTTTTAGCAAACACAAGCACACAACACCCAGGGAGCACTTCGGGTAATCTTATTTACGTAGAAGCTAATTCACCTTATCCTGGGAGCACAACCATGGGTAATCCGGGGTTTTTTCTACTACTAGCATACCTTACCCAGGGGGCGCATCCACTTCGGTTAACATTGGTTTTTCTGCACACACCACACAACTGAATCCAGGTGTAAGCCCTAACTTTCAGCAGCCCTACTACCAAACCATGGCTTACGGACCCAACATAACTCCCATGGGTACGAGTGTTCCACATAGACCTATTCCCGACATACTTTTCCTGAGAACACCAGCCTATGTGACACCTAACCCACAGGTAGAGGGAGACAACGAGGTGGTTAGAGATCAGATCACTAGGGCCTTACGGGAGTTTGAGTTCACGCATAAGGGAAGGGCTAGATCGTACCAAAAGCCATACCCCGAGTACTATGACATGATTTCATATCCACGGGGTATTTGGGTACCGGATCAGGCCAAATTCACACATGAGCATATAGAGCAGTTTCTTGCGCAGGTTAACGATGTGGGCATCACCAACATGCATAAGATTAGGATGTTCCTATTATCTCTCATCGGGGCAGCCTTTAATTGGTTCACTTCCCTACCTCTGAACTCGATAGATTCATAGGTTAGTTTGGAGCAGAAATTCCATGATTACTTCTACAATGGGGAGGTAGAACTTAGATTGTCTGACCTTACATCTTTGAGGCAGAAGTATAGCAAAACCATTTTTGATTACTTGAGGCAGTTTAGGGAGGTTAGAAACTGGTGTTATAACCTAACCATTGCAGAAAAAGATTTGGCTGATCTAGCTTTTGCAGGTTTGATGTCGTATCTTAGGGATAAGTTAGATGGGCAGGAGTTTTCCAACACTAACCAACTCCTGCAACGTGCGTTGCCCTATGAGAATCATGCAAAGTCTAGTTGATTCAGAGACAACACTAACAAGGATAAGGAAAAGCACCATGTTAACTTCGTGGATGAGGAGGCGGCGACGAGGAGGGCAACGAGATCTGCGTAGCCGAGTGGCTTAAAAAACCCGGGGATAAATCCTTCTCGTGCTCTTTCTTGAAGCCCAACAGAGGACGGAGGGAGGAGATGAGATACACTCACCGAGGGATATACCTAGCGCCGATATACTAGCGATGAACACATATTGTAAGTGGTACGACTCTTATACTCATGCCACTAATGAATGCAATTATTTTCGACGATAGGCACAATTGGCGATAAACGACGGCCGATTGACTCTAGGTGATTGAGGCAAGATGAAGCTCAACACGGACCCATTCCCTGTTAGTATGGTCGAGCTTGAACACAAGAAAATTCTGGTGTGCACGGATCAAGCCGACATGACCAAGGGTAAGAGCGTGGTCGTTTCCGATGATTTTTGCAACCGAATGATCAAGCCCCACAACCCAAAGATTGGTGTGTGGAAGGAGAACGTGCAGATGAAACCAGCTAAGAGGGTAAAACCCACATCGGCTATGCTGATTGAAAAATATCAGTGGCAGTTGGAGGAAGACTGGAGTTACCGAGTCGCCCGAGGGATCAAATGGGATAGATTCTTTGAGGCCCAGAACAGATCCTGTCTACAGGAGACACGACATGGTGGGAGCCCTAGAGAAGGATGGTGCAACACTCTACAGATCTAGAACCTGGGATAAGGCAAAATCTCTGGTTTACTAATCGGTCAGGTTCGGGTAATCCGGATCGCCGTGTTAACTATCCCGATGTGCTACGCGACGGAGAAGAATTGTCACAAAGGCTAGAACAGACCGAGGTGCACATCATGATGGTGGGTTCATGGCCATGCAAAGTGCCGTCCAAGATTCATATCAATGGATGATGCATTAGTGAGCTGGTTCATGAAGACAAAGGCAAAATGATGGCTACGGAACCGGAAGATGAGAAGGACCCAAAGAGAGCACGTGTGGTGCTGTCCAAGGGTCACGAGGTGGTCGGGCTGGGCTACATGAGGTTGACAGGTGCTGCTGCAAAGGTTATGGATAGGGGAGAAAATTTGGGTAACCCTAGCCGGGTTAACCAGGTTAGCAAGACAGAGCTGCACTACTTGAGACGGGTTAGCTGGGTTGGCCGGGTTAGTTGGGTTAGCCGGGTTATGGAGAATTTGGCTAACACAGAGAGCTAGGTTACAGAAAATTCAGCTAACATGGAAAGCCAGGTTACACAGAATTCGGCTAACTCGGAAAGCCGAGCTACACAAAATTCGGCTGACACGGAATGCCAGGTTACGAAAAATTCGGCTAACATGGAAAATCGGGTTATGAAAGACTCGGGAGGGGTTGTAGGAAACCAGAAGAAGGAAAATGTGCTGCTCCAAGCAAAAGGCCAGCTCCACAATGGTGCCCAAGTTGTATTACCAAGACAGAAAAATGCAGATTGCAAAATATGCGTTAAAGAGAGTTGGCCGAGAAAAAAGAAGAGGAAGAGCAGGACTATTGGTTTAACCATTTATGGCCCATGACCAAGCCAAAGCAAACATGGTGGGAAAAGCAATTAGCCAAGGATGAGAATGGTAGCAGCAGTGACAACAGTGGCGAGGAGGAGGTTGAGGTCACTTCAGCCAAGGGTGACTCCAACCCGGGAGGGAAAGAAGATCGGCGAGAGGAGGAACTGACCCAGATGGACATCAACATGGTCTTCTCAATCTCGGTAGAGTTCTGTGCACCAACAAAAGATGTCATAGAGTTGGCATTGGGTGCTGAACGTGTCGTGTTCAAGAAGCCAGAAAACCCGGGTGCGCACATGAACACCTTTTCATCCGGGGACGTCTAGACGGAATGCCGATCGGACACATGCTCATGGATGGAGGTGCAAGCATCAACATCTTGCCGGTCAGACACATTCAAGAAGCTCAGTCACATTGAAGGTGATCTTAAATGTACAAATCTTAGACTTAGCGGTTTTGCATATGATCCTATGGAAGCCAAAGGAATAATCTGCAAGGAACTAATGGTTGGGAGTAGAATCGTGCCTACGGCCTTTTCGTGGTGGACGTCAAGGGATGCTACAATGTGCTACTCAGGTGAGATTGGATACACGCCAATGAATGTGTCCCGTCTACACTTCATCAATGCGTCATCCAATGGATCGGCAATGAGGTGGAGGTCGTTTAAGCCGACGAGGACGTGTGCATCACCATGACCGAGTCCCAAGTTGACATTCAAGGTGGGAAGATGAAGTGCTTAACCGGCAGGGACTTGACGGGCTACGACTATGTTAGAGTCGGCAAAGACGGGTTCATTCTGATAAGTGTAAAGCCGGCAATCGGTGCGACCCGGCTAGCTCATGATCTTGTATAGATGGCGATGGCTACCAGGGATCTTGAGTGGTTAAGTAGGTGGACATCGGAGTATCGTTCATCCAAGGATGATGCCATGGGCGTGGTGGAAGCCTTAGATGAGTTAGGCAAACTTGGCCGAGGTTTTTCCTCTATGGACAACTTAGAAAAAGTAGATATAGGTGATGGTGTCGTCCCTCAGCCTACATATGTAAGTGCACGTCTAAACACGATCCAAAATAGGAAATAATTAAGTTGTTGAAGGCGTACACGTGTTGTTTTGCTTGGGATTACACCGAGATGCTCAGGTTAAGCAGGGAGCTCATCGAACATCGGCTACCGATTAAAGCCGGTTTTAGACCGTATAAACATGGAGCCTAGATCTTCAAGCCAGAGATTGTCAGAAGGGTGAAGGAGGAGGTGGATCAGTTGCTGCAAGCTGGGTTCATACAGCCATGTCGCTATGTAGATTGGGTTTCTAACATCGTCCCGGTGGAGAAGAAGAACACGGGGAAGATACAGATATGCGTGGACTTTAGAAACCTCAATCGAGTCACTCCAAAGGATGAGTACCCAATGCCCGTTGTGATTTATTGGTCGATAGCACATTGGGTAACAAGGTGATTACCTTCTTGGATAGCAATGCAGACTACAATCAAATCTTCATGGCGAAAGAATATGTGAGCAAGACCGCGTTTCACTGTCCGGGGTTCATCGGCTTATTCGAGTGGGTCGTTATGACTTTTGGCTTGAAGAATGCCAGTGCAACGTATCAAAGAGATATGAACTTAATCTTCCACGATCTGCTTGGAGTTTTGATGGAGGTCTACATCGAGTACGTGGTGGTTAAGTCGGTTGGGTTCAAGGAGCATATGATCGACTAAAAGTTGTCATTGGAAAGGATCAAGAAGTATGGACTGTGGATGAACCCATTGAAGTGCACCTTCAGAGTAACATCAAGAAGGTTTTTGGGGTTTCTAGTACATGAACATAGCATACAAATTGACACCAAGAAAATTGAGTCCATCGGTTAGATTGGAGAACCTGTGTGCAAGAAAGACGTCCAAAAGTTGCTCAGTAAAATAAATTACTTGCGTCATTTTATAACTAACCTTGCAGGATGGGTGGAATCTTTATTGCCATTGGTTCGGCTCAAACATGAGGAGGAGTTCACTTGGGGGGTACAACAGTGAGAATCTTTCGAGAAGATCAAAGAATACCTCGTGTCTCCATTCGTGTTGCGAGCTCCGAAGGCCAGGAACCCGTTCAAGATGTATATTGCCGCGCATGAATGGGTTATTGGAGCTGTTCTACTACAAGAAGAAGATGGCAAGGAGTTTAAGGTAGCATACGTGAGTTGACGTCTACTTGATGTTGAAACACGGTATGTTTTCGTGGAAAAACTTTGCTTATCTTTTATATTATGTGTGCTCCAAGTTTAGGCATTATATCCTTTCTAGTTCTCGCATAGTGGCTTGTCAATATGATGTTATTAAGCATATGTTGTTAAAGCCAATCTTAAGTGG
>VSTD030001009.1:0-14029 GCA_008808055.3 Sporobolus alterniflorus
CTACAATAAGATCATTAGCAACACTAATGGTTGTCATTAATCACCGAAACATACCTTCCGGGGCCTAGATGCTTACACCTGGAAGTAGTGCTGGGTTCAGCCAAGCTCCGGCAGGACCTGCTTCCCCCTGCCATCTAGAGTAGGTTGCTTCTCCCATGTACATGCATGTCTTCTCCTATGCTAAATAATTATATGGGAATTTTTTGTCTCGCTCTGTGTGCTATTTATTCGTGAATCACTTGTTACACCTCTTTGCACCTTTTTCGTGCCCTATTGCTCCTGCGTAGATTTGTGCTCCACATTCAGTGATAGGCTCCCTTGAGGTACCTGCACACGGTCCGGGGGTGCGGTGAATTTTATTTTGGTCGGGGCTCAGTGTTACTTAAAGTTCTTCCCTCACGCACAACCACTGCTAGGGGGAGTTCAGAGCTCACAATCTGCTTAGCTTGGTTCTGAATCCTAAGCATGTGTGGTCCGCTCCCCTGATGCTTTCGGATTGGTGGTTGGGGGCCCGTTCGGTGGACACCTCTGACCAACGCCTTGTTCACCTCCCCGGCTAGTGCTACACTAAATTGCCCAAGGCCTGTAATTGTGAGTGGGGTCTGTGGATTGGCGCAAGTAGCGGAAGCCTGGGGCCAGCACCCCCCGGGTCACTTGTTACTGGCAACATCTTTTTTATAGAATCACTTCATATCACCGTGGAGGCCAGGGGCCCGCCATCGACGTCTCCAGCTTCGGTGGTGGCCGCTGCCAGACCTACCGCCATCACCCCTCAGGGGCCCCGCCATCGACGTCTTCAACATCGGTGGTGGCTGCTGCTGAAAATCCCGACAGCAACCCCCAGGGGGCCCACCATCGACGTCTTTAACATCGGTGGTGGCTACTATCGGACTTGCCACTAGCACCCCCCAGGGGCCCACCATTGATGTCTTCAATACCGGTGGTGGCCGTTGCCGGACCTGCCGCCAGCACCCCCCAGGGGGCCCATCATCGACATCTTCAATATTGGTGGTGACCGTTGCTGGAAATCCCGACAGCACCCCTAGGGGCCCGCCATCGATGTTTGCCTAAACTTGGTACCTGCCACCAGAATTTTTCTGATGACACCTACCAGGGGGCCGCCGCGGTAAACATTACCACTACAAGCAAGGCAACATCGCAAAAAAGTGAAGGCTAGAGTTTCGGTGAAATTTTTTTGGGTTGTTGCGGTGCAAGAACCCAGGAATCATATTACTACTACAAAAGTTAAGTCCAAATCAACAAACAGATGTACGACATTAATTATTGGAATAAATAGAAAGAGGAGGAAAAGTTGATGGGGAAGTCCAAATCCAGGCAGCTGCCGACAGCCTCCTCCCACTGGAATATTTTCCTCCCTGTCAAGTCCAGAAGGGGAAGTACGACGCCGACTTCAGGTGTCACGTCCCCTCCCCAGATAGGGCAAAAGCCAAAGGATGCCAGAGCAGTGTCAGCCTGGCTCAGGAAGCTCTAGACACGCTGTGTGTTGCCACCTCGGGAGGCCCGGAGGTCTTCCAAGCCCTTCTGGCGATGACCAACTCCTGCATCTGCCGCTCCGCCAGCTGTCACTCCTGGGCCGCCAGTCGGGCCTCCTGGTCCCTCAGCCCATTATTCCGGGCATCCGCATCGAGCTCACGGTCTAGGATCTGGGCACGGGCGTCCTCTAGAGCTTTCTGCTTCTGCTCGAGGTCGGCCTCACGTCGGTCGAGGTAGGTCTCACTGGTGCTCAGGGCCTCGAGCTCGTGCCGGAGGGTGATGTCATCCAGCTCCTCTCGCTCCTAGAGCATCCCTTCCAGCTTTTCCACCTCCCGCTCCTGCTGGTTGACCTGGCGTGCATGCACAACAAGGTCCTCCTCCTGATTGGTGACAGAGCTGGCCTGAGCCTCGGTCGATGCGTACAACTCCTACGCATCGACAAGGGCCCGGTGGGATTTGGCATCACGCTGGGCGATGGCCTTCACCTGCAGGACAAAACCATGCTACCGGGCCCGTGCCGCCGCCCTCTCGGACACCATCGTCCTCTTGAGCAGGCTTGCCCACAGCTAGAGGCGTCGGTGCTCGTCAGCATGGTCCTCACCTTCACAGTACAGGACGCGCTGCGCCTGAGACAGGGCCTGGTGAGCCACGTTCACGGCTTCACCCAAGGAGATGTCACCCGACGCATAAGGGGTGGGATGCCCCTGGACCACTTCCATTCCCTCGCCGGTGGCAGCGACCTTGCAGGGGCACCAACGAAAGTGGTGCTTGTGCACCACGGGATGGCGGAGGAGCCACCGTCGTGCGACAGTGATCATGACCCCCTTCACTGGAGCCTCCTCGTGTACCACCTCTGGCACCAGCTCCGACACCACCTCCAGCTCCCCCTCAGAATCCTCCACCACGTCCTCAGGGACTCCTTCGGGGGTCTGGGGCTGGTCGTCAGGAGCCGGCCCTAGAGTCGCCTTGATAGCCGCATCTGCGACAGCGGTGCCTACGACAGAAGCAACCATGCCCGTCGCGGTGGCCGCACTGGAGGGAGAGGACCTGGGCAAAAAGTGTAATAAGAGAATGAAGCCCAACTGAAAAAAGGAGAGAAAGCTGGACAAACCGAGGTTTCCAAACACCTTTGTAGGGATGTTTGGCTGACAGAGTGGAGCCGCTTGGAGCTGCAACCCTCTTGGCCCCGACCGCTGAGGACACCTGGCCGGGGGCCAGCGAGCCCCCAGCAGCTCCTGCGGCCTCGGCCGTAGTTTTGCCAGCAACATCCTCGGCAGCTGTTGTCTTCACCGCGGCCTCCTCCGCAGCCCTCTCCTCCGCAACCCTCTTCGCCACAGCCTCCTCCATGGCCCTCTTGTCCGTGACCTCCTTGTCAGCCGTGGCCATCTCATCGAGCACCGCCAGCCCAACGCTGGAAAGTTACCGCTGCCGCTTCTGCAGATGCTCATCCTCGTCGGATGATACCTCATAGTCATCAAGAATGACACACGTCTGTTTGCCCTTGCCAAAGGCCGGAGCAGCGTTGGAACCACCAGTGGGGCCACCTCCTCGACCGCTCACCAGGGCGCCACTGAGGCTACCTGCCGAACCGCCGCCTATCAGGACGCCTCCACGGCTTGCTGGCAGGCCAGCACCACGGTTGTGACCACCAGCGGTGCCACCCAGATCGCCGAGCCCGGGGATGACCATGTCGTGGGACTGGTCGCCCCTCTACACTGGAGTGATGTCGACGTCGTTCAGCATGGGTATTATCACCAACATCATTGTCCTCGCCGCCTGGTTCACGCAGAGGGGCTCACAGAATGCTGCTGGCGTCACGAGTTCAGTCGAGGACTGGTCCATGGTCAACGCCTTCAAGCTTGCGGCCAGCAGGGCGTCGCCCAGACTAGACCCAGGCCCGCGGTCCAGCTGCATGATGTCGTTCACCCTGGTGTACATCCATGCGGGGTGGTGGGACTGGTCCTGGAGAGGCGTGAGGCACTTTGACAGAAAGTCGTGCAACACCATCAGTGAAGTTAGGCCGTTCTCGGCCAGGTACTGGATCTGATCCAGCGCGGGGTCGAAACCCGACTCCAGACCGATGTCTTTCCCCCACTCGGTGTGGTCAAGGGTCGGGCTGCCGATGGAAAGTGCGAGTCGATCATGGACGTCCGCCTGCACCAGCGCCCAGTCTTCTCTCTACCGTTCCCACCTGCTAGGGGAAACAGGTGTGATGTAGCGGGCGTGGCCCGATATCCGGCGCTGGAAGTAGTGGCCACCGATGAGCAGTGAGCGCGGGCGTGTAGCCTTTAGCACGAAGAAGTGCCGGAACACCCGCACCGATGGCTGCACCCCACATACATCTCACAGAGGTGGACGAAGATGGCCACCAGAGTGATGGAGTTGGGAGAGAGATGCTGCAGCTGGAGCCCGTAGTACTCCAGCAACGTGAGGAAGAAGGAGGACAGTGGTGGCACCAGCCCCGCCAGGGCGTACGCCGCGAAGAAGATGAAGTCACCCAGCCTCATGTTGGCCAGTGACGTGGCCCCGCTCTTCACTTTGCATGCCAGACCGAGCGCCTGCCACCCCATCAGTCGCTGTAGGCTGTCCAGGGAGCCTGTCATCTTGAACCACGAGGGAGGAAGCTCAGCGGCCATGGCGGTGGATGGTGGCTGAAGATTGTGGAAGAAAACAAGTGCAAAAGACGAAGGAGATGGGCACAAAAGGTAGGAGAATGAGAGTATGGGTCCGTACGCTCGGTTTCACCCTATGTTTATCCTCCCCTGCAAGCGGTAGCCCATCGGGCGTGGTGCTTCATGCCCACACCGCGCTCTCCGCATACCCAGGCGCTGACAAGCGGGGCTAGGTCCCGCTCATCAGTCGGCACTGGGCAGCTTAATGGTGGTGCAGAGGTGCTGAAACGGAATCCCCACGCATCTCGTATGCGCGGCGTCCCGTCGGTTCGGGGAATGTGGTCATGATTGCCTCGGGCCCCACGATTTCCGCTGAGCAGTAACGGCCCACGCGGAACTATGGCGCATGACGATTCCGTGAGCATCGCAACGTCCATGTGAATCGTGGGTCGCCACGTATCAGCCGTGCTGCACCACCGCTTCAGAATTCCAACGTATAAAGACTCAGAAAGGTTGCGCGGGGAAAGGATGTTGGCCCCACCCGCGGGTTCACAGCCTCTCCCGGGGTGGGCCCGGGGGCCATTGTCAGTATCCTGAGGACCGGGTACCCCGCATAAAAGCATCAAGTCAAGACAATGACTCCTATCTCCTGACTGGGGGCAGCTCCGGGGCTACCACGTGTCCCCGCGGCTCCGGCTCCCGCCTCTTGGCTCAGGGCAGCTCCGGGACCGCCATGTGTCACCTGGGCTCCAGCTCCCACCTTCTGGCTCTAGGCAGCTCCGGAGCTGCCCTGTGTCCCGAGGACGGGTTCTGTAGGCTATAAGCAAATAAACAAATATCTCCTAGCGACTTGGCCATCATGATCTCCATCAGGGCACGTGCGCGCGTATCTTCCAAGACACTACGTGATAAGGACTGCTCCGCCCGCTCGCAAGGCATGCATCAGATGGCTCATTAATGCAGACGAGACGTATGGCAGGCAGGTCACAGTGCCTTGTTGCAGTGCCAAGTGGTTCAACAACTCAGGGCTACAGGGCGATTGCAACCCTGCATCAGCGCCGTGGGCAACTTGTTAGCCACCGCTACGGGCCTAGTGACGCAACGACATAGCACCGTATCGATGACCGAATACAGGGTGGCAGGCGACAAGACCCGGCGTGCCCACGTCGTTGAAAACATCGTCGGCTACTCCTAGACGTTGTGCCCTACAGTATAGGATTCACCTACCCCGGGGCCACCTGTCGGGCCTTGGGGGCTCATTGTAAACTACCTGACATTGAGCTATAAAACGCTCGGGTGGACGCCACTTCCAAGGGGTCAAAAAAAGGAAAGGTTCAGAAAAGACAGGCTTGAGCACAATACAATTCAGTTCTCCTGTGGAAGTAGGGTATTACACTCAAGCGGTCTGAACCACGTAAATCATCGTGTCCACCGCGTTCACCTAGAGCTAACAATCAAGAGGCTAAAGGCCTTCCCCACAAAAGAATCACAGCGGGCTGCTCCTGTAGCGGCTCCGGTGGAAGTGTTACAAAACCACTTCGACAGCTACCATGGAAAAGTGTCCAGTGACCAAGACACTTGGGAGGGCTGAGAATTCTTGATCTCAGGCTTTTCAGCAGTGCATTGTAGATGCGTTGGTTGTGGCTCCAACAGAGCTCTCACTCATGGTCGTGACTGCCGTTCAGTGAAGATGCCTCCACCTCAACTTTATTCCAAGCCTCGGTCACGACGGTGCTGGGCAATGGAAGGACACTGAAGTTCTGGCAAGATGCCTGGTTAGACGGCCAATCCATCGCTGTCAGTGCGCCAAACTTGGTCTGAGCGGTGTCGCAATGCCTAAGAAAATCAAGGGCAGTGGCCATGACGCTCTAGAACAAGGACTGGGCCAGAGACATCACTGGCCCATGGACAGTGCCGGTTCTAATTCAGTATGTGCAGCTTCATGAACGGCTTCAATCCATCATCATTTCGCAAGAGATGGACGATCGCTTCATCTAGCGTTGGTCACTGTCTGTTGTCTATTCGGCCTCCTCGGCATACGCTGCCATGTTCACCAATGATATGTAGGTGCTAGGAGCTAAGGAGCTTTGGAAGGTCAAAACGCCAAACAAGTGTCACTTCTTCCTGTGGCTTGTTCTCCATGGTAGGAGCTAAGAGTGCATGGCACCACAACCTCTGTGATGACGCACGCTATGCGTTCTGTGACCAAGGCATTGAAACTCTGGACCACATGTTGATCACTTGCCCCTGCGCCAGGGAAGTGTGGTTCAAAGCTTTGCACTGCTGCGGATGGCAAAGCCTCTTCTCGACACCGACAGACTCCTTCACAGAATGGTGGCTTCGCTCGCGTAAGAGAATTCTGAAGGGGAGGCGGAAAGCGCTCGATTCCTTCATGATCCTCTGCGCCTGGTGCCTATGGTTTGAGCGCAATGCGAGGGTGTTCAATGGGCGGGCATCTTCCCTGACGACGTAGCTGGGATCGCTGTGGTCACTGGCCGATGTGTGGTGTAGGGCCGGTTTTGTGTCACAGTCGCTGTTAGTTCCGGGTATAGTCGATTAGTTGTGTTCAGATGAGCGCTCCTCCTCTAGCATTGTAAAACTCTTGCTTCTTGCTTAATACAACACGTGTCAACCATGTTTCTTGAAAAAGATAGATGGGGTGATGGGATAGATGGTGATGTGTACACTCTGCATGTCAAGGGATTAGCTATTAAGGACTTGTAGTAGGTTAAGAAAAGTGATGTAACGGATGATGATGTGTACATTCTAAATATAAAAGAATTGTATTTAAGAACTTACAGTAAGTTATCTTTATATATTTACTTGTAGATGGTCAGCATGCATGTGTGTTCGTGTATCTTCTTGCCAGTGTGAGTTGACCTTTTGTCAGTGAGGCACAAACAAGAGACAAAGTCATTGTTAGCATGGCTTAGATTATCGATTGTCACATTATCATTGTTTCGATCGTCCCCGTGAGTTGCTATCAAAGACCTCTAGATTTTCCTCGGTTTTCTGAAGAATAGGTGACTTCATCAGTTTTTTGCTTCCTATTAAGTTCCCACAGAAATTTGGTTCCTTCTCTGATTGCAGCAGGTTTTACACCCAGGTTTGAACCTGGAATGGTGAGTGTGATGCTTCAGCTAATCAGCTTGAGTCCACCAACCGGACAAAAGCTCGGTCCCATTTCTTTACTGCTACTACTACATTGCTAATTTGCTATGGATTACCACAGCTTCAGAGATAACACCAACCACAATATAATCAGGCCCAGCTTAAGTGCATCTTCAACAGCATGCTCGCTCACCTTCTTGATCAGGACCACTTATACTTTCAGGACAGGAACAGGTGACCTGCACCGCTCGTAATATCAAACTATACCTGCAAACGACAATCATATTCCGAATGCACTTAACCGTGATCAGGTTATCTGCAAGGCGACAACGACGTGGGAATGGCCGTCGCATGATGTCCTATTAGGCTAGTCTCAATGGAGAGTTTTATTTTATTGTTTCTAATACTGTCAAGTCATCTAAATCAATTTGAAATCACAAATGAAATAATGTCGACTATGTATGGTTTTATTTTAAACTTTACTCCTCCATTACTAATTTTAATTAGTTTTATTTTTTAAAAATAATATACACCTGATTTCATATAGATAAAACCATTCTTTTCTCTCTCTTTAAAAAGTATTTGTCATGTCATAAAAAATCTATTAGCCTTATTAATTGGTGCGTTGGCCGTTGGGGCCTTATCGATGCCAATGTTGCAGAGATCCAAATCCATCGCGGCGAATGGCTCCTGTGCAATCTAAATCCGTCACAATGAGTTCCACGGGCCCACGCCTGCATGTCATTCCGGGCCCACGGCCATGGAACATGTGGACACGAGCGTCTGATTGGAGAAGAGTGGGCCCGCCAATTATGCACCATGAAAATTGACAGCATCATTGTTTGTTATTTTGTGCGGCCCAGAGTTGCAGAAAACTAGTTTTTCAGTTGAAAAAAATGAAAAACTAGAAACTTAAATAATATATATATATATTTGTTTTTGAAATACTGAAAAGCAGACTTTTGAGAAAATGAAATAAAAGCTGAAAACTGACTCAAACCGCTTTTTAGAATTTTGATGTGCAAATAAGCAATATATATATTACGAAATTCAACAAAAGCTGAAAACTCACTCAAAGCCGCTTTTCAGTTTTTTTATGTGCAAATAAGCAATATATATTAAAAAATTCAACATGCCAGCTTTCCAACTAATGACCAGCCAGTTTTTCAAATGCTGAAAAGCTCTAGCCCAAAACAGGGCTAAGAGGCAACATGCCGAAGGGGCAATTGGCAGGATTCCGCCAATTTCATAAGTTGAACTGTTTAGGACACAGGATGTAATTTTTATTTTGTTTTATAGAAAAGTAGGATAAGGAGTATCCAAGCACTAGATCTGCACAAATCTGCGACAAGAACTGAAAGACTTCTAAAATAAGAAGATAATTTTCCTTATTGTAGAGGGACTAGAAATGGCCTTTGAAGAATATGCCGAACTATAGATGCTCCTAGGATGCCATGAAAATATCCCAAAAGATATGAATAGGAAGTTTCAATGGTGGTATAATTGTTATCAAATATTATGACATTTGAACTGATCTACATACAAAAATACGGTTTTAGGACCACTCTATGTTAATTACCTGATCTACTTTAAAATGAATGTAAATTAATAAAAATGAAAATTCATGCTTATCCTTATTTATTTAAAGTGTGCAATATTGAGCAGAAATATCAAGTTTATGGAAATCAAATACACTGACCTGGACTGCGTTGGGTCTGATTTTACTCAATATCATTGTTATATGTAATATTATTAGCTACTAAATAAACCTGCAAGATTAAGGACAACAACATTTAATAAGGTTGTCTAAGACTATCGACAATTCGTACATGACAGCTTCATACTCTGTTATACATTGCATGAGAAATCGTTGTATTATCAAATCCTCATGTATAGGTCCCACCTAATTTAACAAGGCCATCATGTTAGCTGAACAAGCTAAGAGAGCCACCATTAAGGATGTAAAGATACCTCCAGTGAGAACACAACAAGATTTATCATTTGTATCTTGCACATAAGAATATCCCAATATATATATATATATAGCTTTCTTTCAATAGAATAACCTAATATGAAGTAATAAAGAAGGGATATGCATGCATGTAGTGCTCGTATTTGTCCTAGCTCATAATATTTTGTTTGCAGGAGGACTAGTAGTTCTTCCTAGCAGCGAGTTTCAAAGAAACGATTATGCTACGGTTCCAACATAGTTTTGGCGTCTCTTATTTGGTTCTTTGTCTCTTGGCAGCATCAACAAGCAGAGAAATGATGGTGAAAATGAGTGAGAGACTAGCAAAAGTGTATTATTTTTTTTGTAATTTCTTATTTTCAGAGTCATCCATGTGATGTAAATAAGGCATCTGTCCACAGCGTAATTTTTTCATATAATTTACTTTTAGTTGCAAGTAAACTTGATGCCTTTTGAAAAGGCTTGATCTAGGAGCTGAGTTTTCAAATGAAGAAAGCATTGGAATCCTTTGATATTTTTGATCGATTCGGTTAACAGGCCTAAGGTAGCATACAACATGTTGAGAAAGCCTGACCTTTTGAAGGGCCACTTAGCAAACAGCATGGCCCCAGCTAACTTGAACGCGGCCCTCCAGCACATCAGAGGCCACTTGCTGCATGCATCTCCTTTTGCCAAAACCATATATAATTCATATATGGTTGGACTAGCACATGCCATAAAACTCCTCATATAATAAATCCTAGATACTGTTTTCAATTACTGTATTGTAGTCTTTGATTCCTACTTATATATCTCTACTACTTATTAATTCTCACATGGTATCTGCCCTTTAATCCACCACTCGGCTATTAACCGTTAGATCCAGATCCAACGACCGTATCTAGGCTGCATGTCCCTCGTAAAAAAATTGGCGCTGACATGTGGGCCTCATCGGTTAGTGACTCGCTCTCCGCCCACTGTGTGCTCCATCTTCTCCACACGAGCGCCTCTCCTCCTCCTCCTTCCACCGCCGCTACCGCCCATGAGCCTCTCTTGCTCCTCCTCCTGCCCCCACCGTCGATTCCTTCCTGCTCCTCCTACCCTCTCCTCCTTCATTACCTCCAAGCCGCCATGGTGAGGTACTCTCTCCCTCTGTCCTTACCCCAAACCCTAGCACATACGCAGAGTTCGAGCGATCGAGATAGGAGAAAGAGAGAGGCAAACCATGGCGGTGGCGATGGAGGCGCAACAGAAGATCCTGTGGGATGAGCTCGAGGAAGATGATGGGGCGATCTCGACTTCCTCCTCCCACCGCACCGCCACCACCTGACACTGCCACCCGAGCCCCAGATCCACCACTACTCGTCGTGCATGGAGGAGCTACCGCTGCCCCCACTCGTCGTGCATGGAGAGGTGACTTGACCCCAGATTCACTGTGGCTCCCATTGTCTGCCGCGCCGCCATCCTCGCCGCGCTTTGCTCCACCAAGCTTGGCGGGACCGCCACCAGACTCGTCATCACCGCCTCCCACAACCCCGTATGCAACAAGGGCATCAAGACTGCTGACCCCGATGGCGGCATGCTGGACCAGCACTGGGAACCCTTTGCCGATGCCCTCACAAATGTCGGTGACCCCGACGCCCTCCTCCACCTACTGCTTCAGTTCGCCAAGGATGAGGGGATCCCGTTGGGTGGAGGAGGACCGCAAGTGCTGCTCGATAGAGACACCAGATTGACTGGGGAGTACATCCTCAATGCCGTGTTGCAGGTATGCCATGCCCATCCACATCTCTACTCCCTTGGGCACACAACATCTCACCTTCATTTTTTGTAAGTGGAATAATTTTTCTTCCAAATCGCCTGCTTTCATATAGGGGATAAATGCCATTGTTGGCACACGCACAGTTGATATGGGAATTCTGACCACTCCTCAACTTCATTGGATGGTCCAGAGCAAAAACAGAGGCATCAAGGCTTCAGAGTTGGATTACTTCACACAACTTATCGACTCATTCAGGTTCCTTTCTGCTCTTTTCTCTGCGTCCCCAAGAGGAGCTACTAGAGACTTATTTGTGAGTTTCTAACATGGAATTCCATCAGGCGTTTGCTGGAATTAGTACCTAAAGATAAAGGTGGGGATGGGGTATCCAAAAAACTAATTGTGGATGGCACAAATGGTATTAGTGGAGTGAAACTCCAACAAATCAAGATAGAGCTTTAAGGCCTAGATATGATTGTTAGGAATTCAGGGAAAGAATGAGAGGGGATACTTAATCACATGTGCAGTGTGTACTTTGTGCAGAAGGAGAAAGTTATTCCTCATGGGTTTAGCTCTGAAGATGTTGGCATCAGGTGATATCACTGTCCTCTTTTCATGCTTATTGCTTGTGTATCATTATACTCTTTTTTTCCCAACCAACTTAATATTTTCTTTTAATATTTCATGTGTGTAAGTTTGGATGGCGATGTTGATTGACTCATCTATTTCCATATGTCATCACCTGATGACAATAGTGTTGATCTTGCTGACAGCGACAAGATACAATCTCTTTTCACTATAGGAAAATATGGTACATTCCTCGGTGACTTTATATTCCTCGGTACCGAGGAATATAACTAGACTATATTCCTTGGTACCGGCAGTGAGGAATATAGCATGAACCGATGAACTTAGCTCGGTACATTCGTTGGTTAACTGATGAATGTACCAGGCCGTAACCGACATTTGTGAGTGTGACAGACCCACCTTGGGGAGGGGGTTCATCGACCAGTATCAACTTAAGCGATTCTCGATGAAGCGAGAACACAATCAATACACATAAGTACAATATCATATTATAAGTTCAAGTAGAAGTTATTACAACTTAGATTCACGTATTAGTTGTACAAAAAAGGTTTGAAGCCAAAATCACGCTTTAAGAGATAAATCAGAGTTTGCAGAAGTGATTTTTCTCAATGTTCAGAACATCCTCTTTGCCCTAAAAGAGAATGTCATCCATCGGCGCTGTAAGCCTGAGGATCCTAGTACAGAGTCCAACCCTCATTAGTTTGGACTTTCCACTGACAACCCTCGTCGGCATCATTGGAAAGAGGAAGCAATTCCTCACCTGCACACAGAAGACAACAAGAGCAAAGCTTGAGCAACTACGCTCAGTAAGACTTATCCATAGTGACTAAAAGATCACCACTAGACATGCAAATACTTTAAACAAGACTAATAAACTCATAAGCCTACTAGCAACTAGATTAAGTACTATTAAGCATGTTAATTAGCCAAAGTTAACTTGATTAACATGAGAAGGTTTGCATCTAACTCTAAGCATGTAAAAGTATCCAAACAATTTTGATTAGCACAAGCCATGACTACAAAGTAGTCATTCATCCATATAGTTATCATCACAATAGTATGAAGTTGATAATTTCTACAGAATGACTACAACAGGCAAGTGTTACCCATATCCGAGGGTAATCGCAGAGATTCGAATCAATAGTCAACCTTATAAGGGTATAAACCTGAAAACATGACACACGCAGGTCAGGAGGGCACCATGAGTGGCAACAATTCACGTCGTGGTCAAAGAGACGATCAGGACCCACCTTACCCTAGTGCACATCTTTCACATGTATGTCTCACCGGACAAGCCGTGGATGGCCCATGCTGTATCCCGATGTACACCCATTAGGTATGGTAGGGTAGCTTTTGTCTCAGCAACACACGAAGATACTCAGTTTACGGGACCCCATAAAATCCCGTATGCGCCAGTACACAACTCAAACTTACTCACCGGGGCTAGACGATCAGTCCTTAATCAACTCAGGCGGGAGCTACCACCTTCGAGCTCTGAATTTCAGATCGGACCACTCTTATTCCTTCTCATCCAGTATTCTCCATTTCCCCCTAATTGTCCCACCCAGTCTCCAATTATGCCAACCATTCAATCATTTTGCTAAACCACATAGGACATCCATCGATAGAAATGACCCTATCACAAGCAGATTCCAACCATCCGTCTTCTATCGACATCCTACACAACTAAGCATAGCATACTATCATTATCTTTCTTTCATAGGGGTAATCATGTGACGTCCCACCCTTAAACAACGATGGTCGGTCCTAACCAGGATTATTACGGGGTGCCATTACCGAAGTAATGACACATAATACATCACATACATGATTTAAATATATGAAATTGTCTAAAAGTAAAACTTTAATACAAATTTGAAGTTTCAAATTTGATTACAGAGTTTTAAGCGGAAGATAGAGAATAAAAATATTTTGTGGAAGTGAAACACTCATCGATCGAGAATGGCAACTTGCCCTAGAGATGCCGACCTCATGAACGGCTCACGCCGATAGGGGAGAGAGACACACCTGCAAAATAACATCAAGGCAAAGCCTGAGCAACTAAAGCTCAGCAAGACTGACCCATCAACGTGGCCATAAACAACCGACTCCTAATATGCAAGGCTTAAAGGGGAAGCTCAATACTATGCCAAACTCGTGCTAAGAGTGAGTCCATACTTTCAAGTTTTTACCTCTAATCAAGTTATAGCCATTCTTACTTTCTTGATCCAACTATATTCAAATCATTAACTAAAAGTTGCCATTTAAACTAATCAAGCAAGGGTTGCAAATAAGTAATAAAGGTAAAGCACAAGCATGATTCAAATAAATATTAATCACTAATCCAGTAAATTAGTACTTGATGGCAGCCACGAACAAGCGGTTACTCATATTCGAGAGTCGCAATGATTCAAATCGATGTACACCCTACAGGGGAAGACCCGACCAACATAACACGTACGCTTTCCACGTCAGTCAATGTACGCCCGGTGTACGCTTCCTGCGGGCGGTCCCCGT
>VSTD030001010.1:0-14025 GCA_008808055.3 Sporobolus alterniflorus
CTCGACATTGCGTACCATCTCCTCTATGTTATGCACCTGAAACTCGATGTCGTCATTGGTGAACCCTAATATATCTGCCTCGTTCATATCATCATGATCTTCTTCGACACCGGTAGGGACCTCCCTCTCCAGATATGAGTCTCTTATCTCTGCATCATTAAGTCCTTCCTCTCCATGTTTATTCCAACATCGATAATCCTCCATGAATCCATGCTTGATCAAATGTGACTTCAACACATCATCTGCATGATATTTCTTCTTATTCTTGTAATGTTTGTAAGGACAACAGAGATTTTCTCTAACATTGTCCAACATGTCTTTCTTCATGAAATCAAAAAATGCATCTAACCCTTTGATATACTCATTGCAAAGGCATGACCCATACATCCAACTTCGATCCGATGACATCTACGTATAAAATAACAAATTATGCATTGGATGAGATATATTTAACAAGTTTATTTAATTTTTTACTACACGTGCTATAACATCTAACTCTAATCTAGACAAAAGGGCTACATCATAGAAATTATATTCTAATGATAATCAATATCATTGGAGTGTGGTATAAGGGGTAAAAATAAAAGGAGTAGGGGAGAGAGGAATAACCCTTACAAGAATTATGTTTCATCACCGTAAGATTTTTATAGAGCACCTTCAAAAAGGGAAAGAAATGGTAATAACAGGGCAAGATCGGGCGCTGCCACTGTTCTACCCTAGCTGGGAATGCGCTTTATAAGGGGGATACGAAACGGAGATGCGCCATTGTAACGCTCGTCTCTCTATATACAGAATGAGAGACGTATCCGCTTTCGTGATAAAAGGAGACGCACCTCTAGCAACGCGCGTCTCCCTTTTGTCGTGTGTCTCCCTTTACTTGTATAATCAGAGATGCACAATAGGAACACACGTATCCCTTTTGTTAGAGAAATGGACGCGTCTCAGATATTAATTTAACTGAGACGCGCCGAAAAACGGATCGTCTTCTTTTTACCCTTCACCAAGTCAGTTCCGCTCCTCGGTGATGCGGACATGTCTCATTTTTCCAGATCTGAGATGATCACCTTGGCGTGCGTCTCTGATGCATGTCTGCTATTTGAGTTTCTTACATAGTGAATACGTACATAGAGAGCAGTAACCTTGCCAACATACTCCTACGTACATTCCAGCGTTAGTGAAGCGTTTAAGCTGAGATCCGTCCATCCAAGCACCTTAAAATCGCCTAGCTAGATCAACGTGTGGGGCTAGTTACCAGTTTGCCCCGGTGATGATCAAAGTGGATGTGCAGTCCTTGAACTTGTCCAAGCTGTTATCTACTAGGTCTCTGATATTAATTTTTGCATACCTAAATACCTAAACTTGCTCAGCGGTTCACTTGCAGTCCAAATCACTCGGCCGTGTCGTTGCTATCATCGTTGGATCTTTCCATATTCAAAACACATCATACACATACACATGCTACACCTATTGTTTCAAAAACAATTGCGATAATAGAAACATCGGATAAGGAACTATCAAAATACAATACCAAAATAATGTAAATACACCCGTTATAATAATCTTAAATTAATTTAATACATAAGATATGTTACTAATCCATCTATTTACTAAATAATCCATTTATTTACTCATAATTTATTAAATAATCCATCTATTTACTACATTATATATTTTACTAATCCTAAAGAAAAATCTAAATACCGTACAAAAGTAATCTAAATACAATACCTAAATTACTTAAATACATTAACCAATTAATCGTAATACAATACCTAGATAATGTAATAATACTATATATCTAAATAATCCTAAAATCGCTTACTAAATACAATACCTAAATTTCCATAAAACTGTACCTAAATGACCTAAAACAGATTTAAAAATTACCTAAATTATCTAAATTACCAAAAACAGATTTGAAAACTACCTAAATTTCCTTAAAACAGTACCTAAATTACCTAAAAACAGATTTGAAAATTACCTTTTTTCGTGAGTCTTCTTCTTCAACAAGATTCTTCATTGGTGGTTGGTGACCGGCCCGTTGGGTCGCCTGAGTTGGGGGTTGGGCGTTAGGTCGCTGGAGTTGGGGGTCAGGCGTTAGATCGTCGGGGTCACCGGTGGCGAAGGGGCGACGGTGGCCGAGGGGCACCGATGGAGTTGGGGAAGTCAGCATGTCGGTCGGTCATTGGGGAAGCCGGGGATGTGCGCCGGTGGAGAGGTGACGGGGGCCGAGCGGCGGCGACGGGCTGGCGGCGAGAGGGCGGTGCAGCATCTACAAAACAATTTTTAAAATGCCGACACTGTGCACAATGCAGGGAGAGAGAGGGAAAGAAAACTGCCATTACAACAATATTTAGTTCATCCTAATAGTGTTGGTCTACATTTTTTGTGCGGCCATGTCATTGAAGTGTACCAATTCATCATCTAAATTACTACGAAGACATGCCATGGTTAAAAACATGGTGAAAATACAAAAATTTGAGTTGTTCAGGAAACATAAAGAATATGTTTGATTTTTTTAAAATTTTGACGTAGGTTAAATAATTATATATAAGTTATTGTTTAGTTTTGGATGACATGGAGGTACCAACTAGACAAATCAACACTATTTAGTTTTGGAAACATAAATGAGCCGCTAAAAAAATATGGGGACCTGAAAGTACAAATTAAGAGTTCAACAATCTAGATGACACCCCGAACAAGTTTATGAACCGCCTGTAAACTTCATGTCACACCACAAAATTCTGAATTTTGGAATGTGACTAAAATTCACTAAAATTTCAAACTCTTTCTCAATAGATTAAAGTTTGCCTTTAGATTGGAAGAGGATTCAATTTATTTAGGCAAAAGAGTAATTTTCTAAATTATTAAATTAATTTAGTCTCTATATAAATGTTTGTTGTATTCATGCCGCAATGCATTTATTTCTGTATTGATGTATTGCTTTAGATTTATAGTTCGAGTAGAATAGCATTGCATTCATTCAAATTTGAATTAGATTTGAGTTCGAAACCAAAACCTGAAATAGAAAAGGAATTTCAAAATTGTTGCTATCATTTTTAAAATCTCATTGGTTTAAGTTTTGATTTGAATTTAAAACCCTGGCCATGAAATTCCAAATTTCTGATTCTCAAAACGATTTAATTTTTGCTTGGAATTTCAAAACCTTTCTTTGAATTCAAAATCTTGTTTTGAATTCAAATCCTTTGAACTAAATCATCTGGATTCAAAACTTCTAAATTTCTGTTTTGAAAGAGTTCATACCATAGTTTAAATTTGAAAACTCCCTTGATTCTAAATCAATTCTCTAGCAAAATTCCAAAATCATTTTCTCCCTATTATTTCGACCTAGTCCAGTTATTCTTTCTGTCTCAGTAGAATGTGTCACACCACAAAATTTCAAATTTTGGAATGTGACTAAAATTCACTAAATTTTCAAAATGTTTATCAATAGAATAAAATTTGCTTATAGATTTTAGAAGAGAATTTAAATTTATTTAGGAAAAAGATTATTTTTGAAATTATTAAACTAATTTAGGCTTTTATATAACTGTTTGTTGTATTTCATGCCATTGAATAATCTTCATTTGTACTGTTGTGTACTATTAGATTTTATTTTATAATTAGAATCATTCAAAATTCAAATTTGACTTGAATTCAAAATAGTTTTCATATTGGAAAAGGGTTTGCAAATGAAAATGTATTTCTATAAATAAAACTGGCCTCGACCATGGGCTGTTTCTTGGACTCAACCCGCGGTCGGCCCATTTTCCTTTTCACCCGAGCGGCCCGGCAAACCCCCTCCCCCTGCAGCACGTGGCCCAGCAGCGGCCCAACTGCCTTACCGGTGCCAACTCGGTTTCCCTTACCCGGCTAACCTGGTGTGCCCAAGTCAGGGTTAACCCAGCTAACCCGGCCGCAGTGCTGCCCGTGCCGGTGCCACGCCACATCAACCCCACTTCTGCCCTGCCCAGTCATGCCACCATCCGGCCGAGCCGTGCCCGTGTGCGCGTGCGCACGACCAAGCACCCACCTCCTAGCGCTCTAGCTCTAAGTTCGTGAGGGGTTGCAATCGAAGCTATAACTGAACTGGGATTCACCAAATCCGCAGCAAATCAAGAATCGACTTCCAATTCAGTTGGAGATTAGCATCAGGAGGTTGCTCCACGTGCATCCAGACTCTCGCCCCTATAAAGGACCTCGAGGAGCGCCCCCTTTGCCACTTTCCCCCCGCTACCGTTCAAGCTCAAACCTGTGCTGATGCACCATTGCTGCCGCTACTGTTGAGGTGAACCAACCCTCGAAGAATGACCCTTGGGCTTCACCGACGCCGTAGCCGAAGGAACCGAGGCTGGAGCTGGAGACCGCGCACGTCATCACCAAAGACCAACCGAGCTGCCTCACCATTGCTAGCGCTCACCACCGAATGCTTCCATCCCAAGGTTAGCAAAACGAGATCCCCTCATCTCCCTGATCCCGTAGGACCAAACCCCATTGAAAACCAAGCTCCGGTGCGCCGGTTTCACCATTCTCCGGCAAGCCACCGCGACCATGGCGCACCACTGTTGGCGGTCATAAAATGCATATATTTACTGCCAAAATACCTGTATTCCATTCAAGATATAGAATATAGGTGCTTATTACTAATGAGTTCCACGAGTTTTGTTGATCTACCATTACAGGAACATCGGATGATGGAAAAGCACCATATAGACCAAAATCTATACATATCGTAATTATGTCCAAAACCAGGGGTGTTCACAGACAATATGATATGAAGGGATGACGTGGCACAGCGCCCTGGCCCAGCCGACCCAAAGTGGGGCCGGCTGGCTAAGTCCCGTCGTATTTCCCAAAACCGTTTTGACCATGTGACAAAGTAAGTCTGTAAGATGAGTATCCAATATGGGAAAGGCAGTGCAGCGACTAAACGTGGCCGCCCGACCAAGTTTCATGGCCGGCAGGCTTGACAAGTGGGCCTCACATGCCCAATCTTTGGCTAGAGCACCACCTTACTCCTCCTATAAATACCCCGGTGCTTTCCCTGACAGACAGTGTGAAGAAAGTGAGGTTTAGCCCCCTATAGTGCTCCCAAGTTCATTCTTGTAGAATAGAGAGAGAGAGGCGAGGTTTTGAGGGCCAGAGGACTTCCCGGCTTGTTGGGAGTCCTCGGAGTAGCTCGAGCGTGGAAGCTCTGCCAGAATATGTTCGGGTTCGACGGAGTATTCTGAGCTCTAGTTCGGTCGAGTGGGGAAGGTCTACCGGAATTCTGTGAATTCTAACAGAGAACTAAAGTTATACAATTACATTTGAGTTTTCCTACTCGTCCCTAGGTTAAACTTAGCTTTTCTTTCACCAAAGTTATCATGTGGTATAGATAAAGTGCTGGTCTGCCTCTGTCCCTGTGGATTCGATAACCCTAGGAATACTCTGAGGTGAAAGCTGCTACAATTAGCATCTGTACGCCTGCGGATTATTCTGTTGGGCTTAATGACCACCAACAGTCGCCTCGGCAGTGACATCGCACCATGACTCGGTAGCGACATCGCGCTGCGGCCAAGTCACCTCGACAGTACTATGACTAGCATGACTCGGTAGCACCGTCGCCAGCATGACTCAACATCTACATCGTGCCGCAGCCAAGTTGCCTTGGCAGCACTGTCGCCAGCATGACTCGACATCTACATCATGCCACGACCAAGTCATCCCGGTAGCACCGTCACCAATATGACTCGGCAGCACCGTCCCTAACATGACTCAGCATCTATATCATGTCATGGCCAAGTCGCCCAGACAACACCATTGCCAGCGTGATTTGGCATCTGCACCACGCCATGGCCAAGTCATCCCAATAGCGCCGTCACCAGCGTGACTCAGCATCTACATCACGCCACGGCCAAGTCACCCCAGCAGCACCGTCCTCATCATGACCCAACATCTACATCGCGTTAGCGATTTTGACCTTGTGAACTCATGCTTTGGGGAACAAAGCTTTTATTACTGCTTTGGGGTACATGTGCTCTGCCTCATTAAAAACCTCACACTCTTGCTGGTTTCCCCTGTGAGGAAAAGAGCACGGGCCTCGAAAAGTAAGCATGTGACCCTATGCTCTACAACAAAGGCTCTTTTATAATTCATGAGACCTTCACTTTTTACAAGTTGATTTAAACATAAAAATGACAAAGACTGTCCACATTCTAGGAATGCTCCATCATTTTGCCTTGGGAGTCCGAGAGACGATACACCCTCATCCTCGACTTTTCCATGACCATGTATGGCTCGGCCCATTTCGATTCCATCTTACTAGAGCTCTCGATGCGAGGGCTCCACAAGAGAACTAGGTCGCCTATATTGAGCTCTCTTAGTTTGACATTTAGGTCCCTCCATGCCCTTATTTCTTCTTGATACTTTTGTAAATTGACCACTGCCTTGAGCATGCCCGATTCTAACAAGTCTTTATCTTCGGCTTTGGCTTGATCTCTTCTAGTAGTACTGCTTCTACGCCAAACAACAATTGGAATGGTGTGAAATTTGTTGCCCTGGAGACTTTTGTGTTGTGTCTCCATATTGCCCTCAGCATAACTTTAGCCCACTTGCCCTTTTTCTCGCCTTCGAGGATTTTCTTGATCGCTTCAAATATTAGAGTGTTGGCTCTCTCCACTGCCCCATTGGATTATGAGTGGTAAACTGACGTGAAGGCTACTTTCATTCTGTTTTGATGGCAGAAATCCTTGAACATGTCATTGTTTTTTTTCTTGGCATTTTCAATGGTTATATGTCGTGGGACACCATAGCGACAGATGATGTTTTGCCAGAAAAAATTCATGATGGTTGCAGAGCTTGTGTTTGTGATGGGCTTCGCCTCAATCCATTTTTTGAAGTACCCAACTTCTACAATAGTGAAGGTATAATTGCCCTAAGCTGGGGTTAACTTGCACACTATGTCGATGCCCCATCGTTGAAGAGGCCATGATAGGGTGATTAACTACGAAGGTTGAGTTGGGGCCTTCAACCAGTGAGAAAATTTCTAACAAGCTTCGCATGTTGCTACCAACTTTGCTGCATCATTGCTTACTGCAGGCTAGTAAAAGCCCTGGCGAAGGACTTTGGCAACTAGAGCTCTGGCTCCTATATGGCCTCCGCAGACTCCTACATGAATTTCTGAGAGTAGCTCTTGACATTTTGTCTTACTTATGCATCGGAGAAGGGGACCAGAGATGGAGGTCTTGTACATGTCATTATCGATTATTTGGTAGGCTTTGGCTCTCTACTGCATTCTGATATGCTCGGTGTTGTTGTCTGGTTCATAATAGTGGTGAAGGTATGCCATTATGGGTGTTGTCCAATCTTGTCCTTCTATGATGTTGATTAGCCTGGGCTCTGACTCAATAGTTTTTATCGAGGCGTCTTCTATTACATGGAAAAATACATCAGCAGCCAATGGCGTGTTGTGATCTGCACCCTTCGCTAACTCATTAGCTTCAGTGTTTTTGCTTCTTTCAATGTACTCCACCGTGAAACCTTTGAATTGATTTTCCATCCTTCTGACGAGGGCTAAATATTTCTCAAGGGTTGGCTCTGTTGCAATACACTCTTTTTCTATCTGATTAGAGACAACATTTGAATCCGTGCACAGTATACATGTCTAGACTCCAATGGCTCTTAATTTGTGAAGCCCTAGCAAGTATGGTTTCATATTCAAAGATGTTGTTTGTGCACTTGTCTGCTTCACTGTTGAATTGCAACCTTGCTGCGTAATATAGTTTGATTCCAGAGGGTGATATCAATACTGCCGCTGCACCTACTCCAGCATTGCCCCAGGCTCTATCACAATAAATGAGCCATGGTGGCTCAGATATGATGTCTTATTGTTGAGAATTGGGCTCCATCCAATTTGCCACGAAATCGGCCAACATTTGTGATTTTATGGCACTTCTTTTCTCGAAGTCAACCACATACTCTGAGAGCTCCATCGCCCATTTGCTTATTCGGTCGGAGTTGCCTATATTGCCGAAGATATCGTTCAACGATTGGTTTGTAAGCACTTTTATTGTGTGAGCCTCAATATAGTGGCGAAGCTTTCTAGCGCTCATGCCAACTACGTAACAAATCTTCTCCATCTCAGAATAGTACCTCTTGGACCCTGTTAAGACCTCTGAGACAAAGTATACTGGGAACTGCTACTTCACGGTTTTGCCATCTCTTACAATTTCTTTCTTGACAACTAGGGCTCCGCTGACAGCTGAATGTGTGGAAAAGACATGTAGAATGAGCAGTTGTCCTTGTTCTGGACTTGAGAGTATTGACGGCTGTTGAAGATAAAGTTTTAAATCTTCAAAGGCTTTCTGCTGTTCTAGACCCCATTCCATTTTTGCGGAGCCCCTTAGCACAATGAAGAATGAGAGGCTTCACTCTGCTAGCTTCACTAGGAATCTGTTCAAGGCTGCTATCGAACCAGTCAACTTCTGGACCTCTTTCCTATTTTGTGGAGGCTGCATCTGAAGGATGGCTCTGATCTTGTCTGGATTCACTTTGATGCCTTTCATGGAGACTAAGCATCCAAGCACTTTGCCTCTCGTTACCCCAAATACACATTTCTCTGGATTGAGCTTGAGCCAGGCTTCGTGCATATTGATGAAAGTTTCTACTAAGCCAAAAATGTAAGATGTTTTCTCCTTGCTTGCCACAACTATGTCATCAATGTATGAGAGCACATTTCTGTTGACTTGATCTTTTAGAGCGGCCTTCGTTATTCTGCAAAAAGTTGGACCTATGTTTCACAGGCCTTTGAGCATTCTCAGATAGCAGTACGTGCCAAAAGTTGTTATAAATCTTGTCTTTTCCTCATCTTCTTTGCGAAGCCAGATTTGATGGTAACCAGAAAAACAATCTAGCAATGTCATCATTTCGCAACCTACAACAGAATCGATAATGGCTTCGCACTCGGATTCACTTGCAATCTATGCTTGATGATATCCTGACTTACTCTAACAAGGTCAGAGGTTGACCTAGTAAAAATGTCATTGTTCTTATCGAGGAAGGCCAACAGCTCCTCATGTTCTTCTGGACTTGTGTCTGTGCCAAGGCAAAGAGCTCTATCAGGCACTCTGGGGTCTAGTTCAACTTTCATGAAATCGCCATCAGCATCAATGGCTTTTTTGAATTCAGCCGGAGCATCTGCATTGATAGGGCATGCTGATTGCTGATATTGCTCTGATTCTTCTTTGAAGAAATGCACATTCTTGTGGCTGGGCGCGAAGCCTTGTTCAATGTTTCTGGCGTCCTTTTGAGTGCTGAAGATGAATATAACTCCGAAGGTTGCTGGGATCTTGAGGCAAGGTACCCTGAATGCAGGGGAGCGTCGAAAGTGTTCAACAACCCTCTTCTGAAGATGGCATTATAGGGATAATGCATGTCAACAACATCAAAGGTTATGTATTCTGTTCTTGGGTTTTGTGGGGTGCCAAAGGAGACAGGCAAGGTTATGACCCCAACTATCTCAATTCGTTTGCCACCAAAGTCATATAGGGGCTTCGTTGGCTCTTTCGATTGCTTTCGGTCATAGCACATTTTTTGATGGCTGAAAGGAAAAGGATCTTGTCTTGACTGCCATTGTCAATGAGGGTTTTGGTGACGTCCCATCTATCGATGTGGACAGTGACAACCACATCATCAGTATGTGGGAACGAAGCTAGGTTGATGTCTTGGGCTAAGAATGTGATGGGTATGTGGGACTATTTGGTTTTGATGATGGGGCCTTCGATGACCACATGGTTGACCCATTGGTAGTAATCTCTCTGTTGTCTCTTATTGCCAAAGTTGGTGTTGGAGCCTCCGGTGATGGTGAGAATTGTGTCATGGGTCGGAAAGTTGTCATTTTGCTACATAGGCTCACGGATTTGTAGCGGAGGTGGTGGATGCGGGTTGGTTTCTGGATTGTTTTGCTGATTTGTGTTGTTTGGCATTGGATAGGTGATTTGTGAAACTAGAAGAGGGTATGTTATTTGTGGAGCTGACAAAGGCTAGGGGTGGTTGGTTGTGGCATAATGATAGGATTGATAATACACCGGAGCCTATCACTAATTGTTTGAGTTGGTTTGTGGCAGAATCAAAACGATGAAGGGTAGGATGGGGAATACTGGTGGTGAGGCGATGCCCATTGCATTGTGTGATTTAATTCTCTGGATGAGGATTGTTGTGGAGGCTAGTTGGAGTCTTGCTCCATCTTCCTCTTGGATTTGAGGAATATTGGGCAGTCTTTTGTGCGATGGTTGGTGTTGTTGTCATGGTACATGCAATACGGAGGTTTGTTGGATTCGAGGAATATTGTACAATCTTTTGTGTGATGATTGGTGTCATTGTCATGGTAGATGCAATACGGAGGCTTGAATGGGCCTCGGTCATGACCGCATCCTCAGCCTGGCATGCCCCCTCTCTAGTTGTAGTAGTTTGATCTGTGGTTGAAGGTCCTCTGGCTTCTTTGCTATGGGGGTGGTCCAATTTTTTCCCAATTTTCTGGAGGCCCGCAACCATCAGAAATGATATTGTGTACTTGCTTGGGGTAGCTGCGCTGGTTGTTGTCAATGTAGCGACCTGGCCTTGAGGCTTCATCATGCTTGGGTGCTTTTCTTTGTTGCTCAAGTTTGCGAAAGTGCAGGACCTCCGATTTACCGAATGTGGTGAAGGTCTCAGAGTTCTGTGACTGTCTTCAGCCGCTCCCTGACCAAATGACTGTGTAGGGGTCTGACGCGTAGGGCTTTGATGGTTTGAGCGATAACTTGGTCATTAGATACTTCCAGTGCTTGGGCTTTCAACTAGAAAAACCTTCGATAAAATTAGACAACATCTCCTTCTCATACTGAGCACATGATAGGAAATTGTCTTCTGTACTGATCTCCGCTTGGAACCATTGGAAGTTCAACAAGAACTTCTCCTTTAGATGCTCTTTGATCGCATCACAACTTGACGACTGGATAGCTGAACTCTCTGCTCGTCAGGCTCGCCATTGCCGCCGCAGAGTAAAATTGTGGACGTGAAAAGTGTGAAAGAGACCTTGCAAGTCAACTCTTCTTGACTGTTAAAACATCTGAATTAAAGATCTAAGGTTCCCAATAAAATCGCCTCTAAAAGGTTGATTTGGGGGAGTTTCTAAAATAACTATTGGGAGCACGCAGCTAAGGGCAGTCTTACTTACTCACATATTTCGGTGTACCAACATCAACATTTGACATTAGGAGGGGGGAGTCTAAGCCTTTTTCTTGATCTTCTTTTAGTCGCCCCAGTGCGAGGATACTTAGACACTCCCGAGGGAAGTCCCATGCACCCCCCTACACAACAACGAGGAGGCACCACAAGAGCCACCACTGGCGGCCGATGCCTCAGCCTCACATGATCCGATGCCTTCACGGCAAGTGGAGGGGCCTCCATCAAGAGCTCGCATCGCACTAGTCAGGTGCAGTCCGCAAGCTGTCGACGCCTTGAATTTGGTGACACCACACCGGTGGCCCCTCTAGAAGCTGCTCATGCTCTCCGGTGCTCGTCTCCTCGAGCAACCCTTCGGCTCTGTGACTCCGCGACATCGCCCATCTGATGGAAACCGTCTATCCCGGAGTGACATCAGGACGTCACAGGACTTGAAATAAAAATTTCTGTATCTTGCGAGCATCGTTTTAATTAGGACCAACGTTACTAGCAAATTTGCCTCGAATTTAAACCAGATTCTAAACAAACTGTTGATATGCCAAGTTGCAAAGCACGGTTTTGTCCACGTGGTCACAAGTAAAGCACCACACAATTTCTCCACCGAAAGAACTCACGCGTTCCCTACCTCCCGCTCTTTTTGGCGCTTCCCTTCCCGACCCGAGCTAAAGAAACTGATCCTAGCCGAAACCCTACTCCACCGGTGATGTCGTCATCTGGCGCCGCCCCAGCCACGATGGTTGTGGATGACTCGGAGGACGACCAACTCGCCACAATGTCCACGGACGACATCCTCCGGGCCTCCCGCCTCCTTGACAATGAGATCCATGTCCTCAAGGCAAGCGCAACCCTAGATCGGATCCCCCACTCTCGTCCTTCCATGGTTTTCGAATCTTCGTTAGGTGTTAGAGTTGGCTCGGACTGCTTTGCAAGCACCGATTTGGTGCAAGCGTGCAAGCAATGAATACGAGCCGTACGATGGTCATCCTACGATGCCTATGTAATTCACGTGGAAGCCCTCCCCACCTCCCGCGTTGCTTTGGCCTTTTTGCTGAAACCCCCTCGTGAACCCACAATGTAAGAAAAAAACCCGAAACGGTAATGCCCCTCGTCCAGAACTCACCGACGCCGACAGACGCCATCCGAAGCTAAGCGCATGGCACTGCCACCCATCTCAGCCAGGGGCCAGGTACCGCCAGTCTCACCTACAACCCATCTTCCCGTCCTACCGCCCGTCTCACCTGCAGCCCATCTTCCCGTCCCGCCGACATTTTCCCTCTTCCTTTGAGATGTGAAGAACATGTATAAGATTTTGCTCTGATTAACATTTTGTGATCTTCACTCAGTTGTATCTACTCATTAGCATGCATTGCTCCTGTCAGTCGGCTATACCAGGGTCATTCCCAGGGTCAGCTAGCCGGCATTAGTCATCATGCATTGCTTGAACATTTTGCTCTAATTCTTCTCTGAACATTTTGCATCAGGGATTGCGTGAACATTTGGCTATGCTTCTTCTCTTAACATTTTTTCTCTGATTCTTCTCTGATTGGGTCACTTATCTCCAACAAATGCTTCACTGGAGCTTAGCTAGGTGTCGTGCAGGACGCGACGATGACGACGGCGGCAGACATGCACGTCTCCCAGTGACTTGGCGGAGGATCTCAGGTGCCGGGTGAGACATGGGGCGGAAGGCATGACTGGCGGCGCAAGGGTGAGGACGGGTGATGCCGGCGCAAGGCGAGGACAGGCGACCACAACACGAGAGGAAGATGCAGACTATTTTGGCTAGCGATGATTCGATGATTTCGGTGGATAGTGCAGGGGTTCTTAGCTAATGTGCACAGCCAGGTGGGAGGACGTTAAGTGCGAAATTTACCTTAGCGTTCGATGGCCATCGCGTGGTCCAGACTACCTGCTTGCAGGTTTGCACCGAATCGGTGCTTGCACCCCAGTCGGAGCCGTTAGAGTTTGGGCCTGAATCGTGGTGTTTTTTGTGGTGTGCAGAACGAGCTTCATCGGACCAAGCTGGAGCTGGAGTCTTTCAAGGAAAAGGTTAAGGAGAACCAGGAGAAGATCAAGCTCAACAAGCAGCTGCTCTACCTCATCGACAACATCGTTGAGGTGTGAGTCACAGCGTGCAGCCTCCCGTTTCCTCTTGTCATGTCAGATTGTGTGCCTTGGTGCATTAGTTAATTCTATGGCCAGTTAAAAATTCAAGACCATTGATAGCGAATTAGTTGAAGTGGATGGTTTTAAAGTTGTACTACCTGCTCGATCCGGTAATATTACCCAATTTTGTCTCAACACATGCTAGATCCTATTGGGCTCCCTATGGATTAGTTCCCCCAAAATAGCTAGTGATAGTTTGTTGTGGCATCCGTAATTTTTCAATTTGAGTGTCTAGGATTGATGGAAAATGATTTGCTTAGGAATGCCACATGAATTCAGTGACATTTGATCATTGGTTTGTGTCAAGACCCCCACCCTTAGCCATTACAACTTCAACACTATCCTTGTATCTTAATAGTAATTCGGATTGATGCTAAGTTTCTGTGGTATTGCCCTATTTGACTTGGAACAATATCCTTAGAGCTTCATTTATAGGCTCTTCCTAACATTTGATCACTGGTTTGTGTCAACACCCCACCCTTAGCCATTATAACTTCAACACTATCCTTGTATCTTAATAGTAATTCGGATTGATGTTGTTGTCCTATTTTACTTGGAACGGTATCTTTGGAGCTTAATTTTCTAGCTCTTCTTAACATGGACAATGTATTATCTATGTTATTTCAATACACTGTTCTTTCCCTATTTCCTTGCGTT
>VSTD030001011.1:0-14024 GCA_008808055.3 Sporobolus alterniflorus
CAATTCACTTTTGTTGCAATGAAATTCATTAGTGATACCAAATGGTTGTCATTAATCACTGAAACATACCTTGAGGGCCTAGATGCGCACAATGGGCTTCATGGACTGGCAGAAGATGGCCCATCTGATCTTTTTTTCTTTTTTCTTCTTCTTTTTTTGACCTTGTATTATTTCTATATGTAACCTCCTTCAAATGTAATGCTATTGTATATGCCTTGCATTTGAAGGGGGGGTGGTTAAGGATATAAGAGTAATATTAGATTAGGACTCTAATTGTAGAGTCCTAGTCTAGTTTAGTCATGAGGCTCATATATATGTAACCTCTTGAAAACTGTTATTCATCAATCAATCCAATCATCCATTATTCCTAACAGAACATTTGAGAAAATGATGAGTGATTAACAACAGATTCTCTTCATCCTTCTAATTTGGGCAGCTGCCAAAATTATTCGTTGTATCATGATGTTTGCTACTTTAGATGAATCATGACTCTCCATTAGTATTGTGTGCAGCACATGCTACATGTGCCAACAATTTCTTTATATTCTGTGTCTGCCTGCATGCTGTTTGTGCGAGTTCATGGTTAGCTGGCATGCATTGTTTCCTAGATTCTTGAATGCAATGCTTAAATCTATCATCTACTTTTCAAGTCACTTATGGAATTGTACTGCAGATTAAATTTCATATTTATTTTTCGCATTCACAACTCTCAGATTGAAGGACCCCAGCTAATGCAGCATGGATTTAAAGATGCAATTGCCAAAGTTGGATTAATAAAATTGGTTTCTGATTTTTTCTTGGTGGGCTTGTTCTATCACCTCTATAACCAGGTAAGTAACTTTGTGTAATGTGGCTTGGATGTGCTCTCTTATAGTACTAGCTAATACAAGCTTAAGAAATATAGAAAAAATAAAAGTATATGCATTGGCTATCCTTAAACTTGTTATGGTGTCTCCTACCTACCTCTATGAATAACTTTCTGGGAGGGAGGGAGGAAGAATCACGCTATAACGAGCCACATAGTATCATTGCTGGTAATAATACTTTGGACAGGTGGTATATTTAGCAGTTGTAAACTCATCAAACAAGATTCGTCATAAAAGACCTAGGGTACTAAATTAGATTGCCTGGAACTCATATAGTTGTGGTGGTGTCGATTCAATGCTGGAAATTCAAACTGAGTGATGCTTTTGTATACTCTCCTTGAACAAAATGAATACAACAGATTAGTCCTTGTTGGAGATGTGAGGAAAGAATCCAATGCTAATAATCTTGTGTAGCCTGATAACCCCACAATTTTTTCTGAGTATGTAGTAAAATGTGCAGCATTGTGTCATTTGTGACTAGTTCTGTCGTTCTTTTTTTCACCTATCACATGACTAGAAAAAATTGCACTTCCAGGTTGCTACAAACACATTGGAGCGGGTTGCCCCTCTCACCCATGCCATTGGAAATGTGTTGAAGCGTGTCTTCGTCATTGGCTTTTCGATCGTCATTTTTGGTATTTTAATGAATTCCATTGTTTCTTGATCTATTCAGTATCTACACTTTTTGCTCTTTGCCATGGTGCAAATAATATAATATCCTCTCATTGTGAGATTAATGTTGAACAGGCAACAAGATTACCACACAAACTGGGATCGGTACTTCCATCGCCATTGCTGGGGTTGCCCTCTACTCGTTTATGAAGGCTAAGATTGAGGAGGTGAAAAGGGTGTGTTTTTCCCTGTTCTCACTTTAATAAATACTCCCTCTATTCTCTTTTTGTTGTTACCGTTGATTTTTTAAGTTATGTTTGACCATTGTCTTATTTAAAATATTAGTTTAAATATGTAAAATTATAAGTTGTGTTTAAACTTTATTTAGTGACAAAACAAATCATAGTAAAATATGTGATACTTTTTTAAAAAATTAAATAAGACGAATGGTCAAACATAACTCAAAAAGTCAATGGTGATAACAAAAAGAGAACGGAGTATATGTTTGTTGTACGGATTATATTCATTGTGACAGAAATATATGCTGACATCTTATACTAATACAGTAATACTTTCTATATCCACTTAAAATGTGGGAGCGACTAACTGATCGTTTGGACTCTCGGTCTGTACCATTTTCTCTGAAAGGATTCGGTGGATATTAGCCTTTTCAAAATAAAAGTTTAAAACTGTGTGATTGTGAAGAATAAAACCTCAATAACAAATACTCCGTATTTGTCTATGCTAAAACTGATAGTATTTTATTGACAATGTAATCTTGTCGATTCCTTTGGCAAGATCTATATGTTGTGTAGACCTTATTTTCTATCCGCTGATACCTATGCAGCTCTATTATTGAATCTGTTAGCACAAGTTTGCAATACAGCTTTTATCTGATTGATTTCGTTGTGATTGTGTGCAGCAAGTGAAGAGCGAATAAGGTGTTGGCTGATTTGAATATGTTTGGAATGCTGTTCGACGGTGAACCAAAGATGCTGCTGTGAAACATGTTCATTCAAGCAAAATTTAATAAAACTCAGTTATTGTAGAATAAGAAGTGTTTCCATGCGAAAACATTTTCCTTTCCACTTTTTCTTCTGCATTGTCTGGGCTACGCATGAGCACAATGTATCTGCGGTGGCGTTTTGAAAAGGCAATGTGACAGAAACGTGGCATATGGTGGCAAGCAAAATTTTAATCAATTGGAAATATTAAATTTCCCTAAAGTAAAATAGAAAAGAAAACGTTGAGCTGGAAATCTTCAACAATACGCTTTGGTGGTCTCTCGTGTTTTGTGCTTAAATCCAAGCAGGGTGACACTAAAAATGATAAGTCGCTTGCCCTCAGGTGTCCTATGCTTCAGTCTTTTGAGCTTATTATGTGGGGGGTGTGATGAATTCCGGTAGAAATAGGAGACAATGGCAGCGTGTGCATTGCGTCATGGTAACTCATGATGGGATCCGTGTAATGGTTTTAGTGACAATGGAGTGGTTGAGGTGATACGTGCGCCGAACTTGGAATCTCTCACATCACACCCAAAGTTACTTGGGCGGTACTGGACAGAACAGTTGATGTCCATATATGGATCCTCTTGGTATGACTTGTGAGGGTAGTTGATTGCTGAGGATCTGGATCTGTTACTCAGGCTTATTCAATCTAGTTACAATAAATCTTAACTGAAGGATGAGTCTCAGTTCTCTTTTGAGCCTTAGGTTGAAGGCTGCACACCACCGAATCACTGATGGCTGCCTTTTCCTTTTTTTTGCGAGTCTTTACCTAGCTTTTTAAAATCTTGTCAGTCCCTCTCTTGAGTCCATATCAATACTGCACAGAGGTTTCCGGAGTCAAGCTGGAGCTGGTGGGAGTTGTACAGGTGATAGCAACTTTCTTTTTTCTAGAAAACAAATATAGAACGTCTCTAGCAGAGTACCTATTCAAAAATAAACTGCCATCAACAAAAAGGTACTCCCTCAATTTTAAATTGCTGTCGTTAGGTTGTTCAAAAAACAGTAAAATTCGTCATGTAAGGTACGAGCTTAATTAGCTGTTAAGCAGACTCTAAATTTCTCGCGAGAGAGATATTCACATAAATGGGCACGAAATGCATAAAAGAATATTGGACGACAATAGATCATAAACAGTGCGTAATATGCCATATTCAAGAGATTCATTTCAAAACGCTGTGGCCATAGATTACATACTGTAGGCTTTACAACCTGATGCGTACAGAGCTAGTAGCTACCTCTAACTGTCCTCGACGGTCAACCAAACCAACCCATCAAACCGGCGGCTCGCACCGGCCGCCGGCGCCAGTGGGCTCAACGACGGCGCGGCAGATGGGGCATGTCGAATGCGAGCGCAGCCACATGTCGATGCACTCCACGTGGAAGAGATGCTTGCACGCCAGCAGCCGCCGGACCATCTCGCCGACCTGCACCATGCCTAGGCATATCACGCACTGCGCCCACCCCGTCGTCGCGCCATCACAGCCGTCTCTGGTGGCGGCGCCCTCCCGCTTGTACGGAAACGACGGGACGGCAGCAGACGCAACAACAACGGCGGCGTCGTTCACAGCGCCGCCGCTGCTTCTGACCGCACGCCTCAACGCGGCCGCGTGCCTGTGCCGGCGCACCTTGAGGTAGACGACAGCGAGCACGACGGCGCAGGCAGTGAGGGCGGAGGCCCAGACGACGCCGGCGACGAGGTAGATGATGATGAAGCCGAAGAAGACGGCGAAGGTAATGAGCACCACCACGCTGTGGTCCCTGTCGACGCCATGATCGCCTGGCAACTGGTCGCGCGGGTAGGAGAACGAGAAGAACATCCTAATGATGTGCACAAGAGGCCGCCTTTGTCTTTGTGTGAGCCTACCGTACTGAACGAATTGTTGTTGTGTGCTCCCAGAAGCAAAGGCAAGTTTAATTCCCGTGATAGACTTTTGGGCCCGAACAGAGCCGTACAATGGGATAGGCCAGGCAGACTCCAGACGATTTGGCCAATAAGATTGACTTCAAGTTGGGTTGTTAGATTTGACTTTGGTTTGCTCTGGTCGCAAGCCAATGAAGTCAAACATCATTGGAGAGACAAATGCTAGATGATGACACAGGGCCAATTCAGCCACATCATGTTCCATGGTGTTTAGTTACTAATTAACCTGTTTCACGCATATTGTTCGCTTTTTATGCAGATGAAACAATTCTGAGTATAACAGTCAACAAATATCTGTGTCGCAGGAGGACGGTACTAATCTTCTCGCCGCTATGTTTGGAAATAGAAAACTGCAGTCCAGGTTATCCATCCCCACGTACAGAGCTCACGACGACGCCGAGTTCGCCACGCCTTCCTAATGTAATGGCTCCAGGCCGCGAGGACGGCCACAGCATGGGACCATCTTTGTCAATGTAGAGACACGATTCTCTCAGTAGTCCGTTTCAGAAATTTGGTGTCTAGCAAGAATGACATTTGATTCTGAACCATTCATCGCTGGTGATAATAGTCAATTGGAACATCGCTTTGTCGCCATCATTTCAACTTCCAATAATACAAGAAAAATGTTCACTTATAAAAAAGATGAAGCAGAAAAGAAGTCTAACCCCAAAAGCCTGGCCACAGAACAATCCAGTGTCCGGAACTCGAAGGGTGAGCTTCCTTCTGAAGAGGTACAGCACGGAGTATTAAGAACAACACTCGATAAATAAATAAATAAAACACCTCTTCATGTTACCTTGTGTCAGGGTACCAATTAGCCAAAACTATTACAAATCAGTACACACATCCACCAGGTTTCGTGATACCATTATACAGGATCACAGTGCCATTCAGCATGAGGTATATTTTTTTCAGACGTCAAAAATAGGCTATAAATCCTGGTGGATCATGGGAGCAAAGCAGCAAAACAATTGCACTAGATGTAATCTTTATGTATAAATTGGGTTAATAAGGGCATGCAAATGCTAAATTCCAAATCAAATAACCTAGGAATTCCAGTATATAGTTTTCTTGCTCAGGAGTCAAGAACAACTAAATATGTACATAGCTAAAGGATGTCAAATGAAGATACACCAGGCTGGGTCCTAAAGGTTTGGTGCATCAAGACTTAGGGCGAACAATGTCTTGTTTTCATGTTTTTCATAATAGTATGAAACATATATTCAAAAGTCAAATAAGCATGTAAACGGTACAACCTACAGTTACTACAGATGTACATTTAATATGATTGTTATCCATGAGACAAATTTATTCATACCATCTTCATACATCAATCAATTTTTTGCGAATAAATTTAATTATTAAGGTAGATACAATAGTTGAGTGTTTCTCTAAAATCACTAGTTTTGACCAAAGGTCGCAGTTATTAGCATCAATGCACAACTATTATTAATATCTGTTCAACATAAACATTAGCATAATCTATGAACATTTATCAAGAGTGGTGGAATATCATGTTAAAAGCCTTTGTTAGGAGTATGCATGAGGCAATTGCATACATGAGCTTAGAAATGTAGACAACAACTATCAGAATCTATATCATTTAGAACTAAAAAGTTTCAGTGCTGCAGACCCCTTTTTTTTCCCATTCTATACTAAAAAATAAGACAATCACTTGTCAGAAGAAATCAAATTAAAGAAATGGAGGGCACAGAAAATTATTATCTTACACCTTGTAAATTTTACAATAATCTAATCTAATTCACGAAGTTGGAAAAATCGTCAAATATTTCTTTTTTGTTTCAGCTATGACAAGCATAGTCATAATTAATTCAATACATATGGTGATTTTCTGATCTATTCTCATAGGACTAAAAAATATCAACATTTGAATAATCTTAAATGTGAAATAAAATCGTTATTAGACTGCCCCACTTAATTTAGTTTGAATCTCCTGGAGTAATTAATGCCACATGATTGTTTTAATTTTACAAATATTTGAGCCAATACATTGGCAGTTACATGAGTATACCTACTGACCTCCAGAAGGTTAACATGAGGACTTGGACCAGATCATATCGCTACACTTTGGAACGAAGGTTAGAGATTTCTCCGGTTAAAGTGCCATTGAAACTGATCGACAGTGACCATTGCTTGTGAAGCTGAACCAACAGAACCATCATACCTAAACATTAAGATACAATGTGAGTTAAATAAACGTTTTGGAAATAAGGTCATAATAAGAACATGATGAATAGAAGTTGAATAAGCATGTACATACATCAGTACTAACAAATATGCTCCAATATGCATAACTATGACTCCTTCACCATCAGGCTTTTTGGTGTTGACGCAACGGGCACAAAACCAGTGTTCATGGATTGATGTGACCAAATCTACAGAATAAAATATTCAATCACAAATTGGCTATAACCAATATATTATTAGTAATTTAGTATCCAGAAAATTGGAAAAGCAGAAAAATTTAACATGTGAGACACACATTGGTTCTGCCCGATAGCGAAGAATTCCACCTGCAGATTCCCACGCCTAACAAAGTCCAAGAATGGTTGCATATCGACAGCTTTCAGTTCTGTTCCCTCTTGCTCTGCTCTGGACAGAGGAATGAAGTACGTCTATATTCAGGACATTACCAAATAGTATAATACCTTTCTTAGCAATAAATACATCCCATTGAGGCCTCCTTCCACTACCTGGTTTATACATCGACATAAAACAAAATAATCTCCAAGTTTGTACATACAGGAAATACGACCCAAATTTATCCCTAAATTCGTTTACAGGAGATACCTCCATTCATTAGAATAAAATATGAACAGTATAGGAACATGAATTAAGATAAAATTATGCAGCTTTCAGTGATAATAAAGTATTTTCTATCTTCCATTGTTTTTTTAACTATATCGTACCCATCTGGGCTGGGTCTAGCAATACAATAGCCAGTACCATATATCTACATTTCCAGCAGCTCGCTACTGGGAACAATAGAGGATTAGTGGTAAAAGTGACAACTGTATTGCAACTAGACTATGAAAATGGTAAAATTAAAAACAACCTGGAAAAATCTGGAAATGGGAAGGGACTCACATGACGGGGAGGAGTCGAGATGGCCCGGACGGGTCGTAGTTGAGAAGCAGCGCCGCCCTGACCGATTTCCCTGCGAGAGTACAGCGATCCGTCAGAAGCTAGCTCAAAGAAGCGCAGATGGGAAGGGGAAGAGGGGAGACCAGAGGGGCCGACGTGCTTCGCTGCCAACTTCTCCCATGTCCGGCGCGCCCACGACCAGTCCGCCGCCATAGGGAGCGATAGAGGCTGCTGCTGCGCCGGCGGCGTGGAAAAGGCGGCGCTGACGGGATAGCGCCGGTGTGTGCGTAGCGTGGTGGTGATTTTTGGACTTGTGTGTTTTTTCTTGGGCCGTTTTGTTGTGTTGATGTTTTGGCCCGCTTGGATTCACCACAGCTTCTTTGGACGACACAGACGCACTCGTTTGCAGCCCGGCTCATTAACTTTGTACTTTTGCTTTTGAGTTTTTAGAAAAATTGGTTGATGATTAGTTAAATAGTTGTATGTGTTAATTTTTATAATATATATTTAAATTTTCTACACATCAAAAGCCTAAAAAGCAGTCCTAAGTGAGCTTTTCAGCTTCTAGTTCATTTCTTCGGAAGCTTGCTTTTCAACATTATAAAAATCAGTTTTTATTTTGAGCTGAAAGCATTTCTTCAAAAGCAAGTTTATTAAGAAATGAACTACAAGCTGAAAAGCTCACTTAAGACTGTTTTTTAGGCTTTTAGTGTGCAGAGAAGTAATATATAAATTATAAAAGCCAATATCAAAATTTCACCAGCCAGATTTTCAATTAGTCACCAACCTAGTTTTCCATAAGCTCAAAAGCTCCAACCCAAACAAACAGACCTTTAGACAGACTTCAATAGCAAGATGCAAAAGCAAAAATGACACCAACAAAACATTGTGCATTGCAAGTTTCATCTCCCAGTGATGAGGCATCCCACAACGCATTTTGCAAACTCAGGAAGGAGAGAGAGAGAGAGAGTAAAAATAGCTCATCTCAACGAGGGGAGCCATCCGTCCGCAAGCCCATGGAGAAAAGGATGAGGAGAAGGAAACAGAGGAAGACCACCACCCACCATCACCGTGTTGGGGCTCCGCGTCGTCACCCCTGTTCCCTTGCAGACGCTGTCGACCATTCCATCTCGCGCATCTTGACAGTGGCGGGAAGGAGAGCCACCAAGCGCATGCAAGTGTGGCAGCGACGACTTGCGACAGGGATAGGAGCTAGCAGCAACACTGCGACAGAGGCTGTGGGAGGTGCCAGCAGCAGGGGAGGAACTAGCAGCGGCCTGTGACAAGGAGAGGAAGGAAAGATGTGCTGTTGTCTGGTGCCCGCGGGAAAGAAACAAAGATTGTTGATACATTTTGCATTCCATTCTTGGAGATGGAGATTTGGAACAAGGAAGGTATTCCCTATTAAGGGAAGGCAAATATCAATTTGCCTCTTCAAAATGCACAAGAGTTGTTGGAGTTAGTCTTAGGAAAGGATAAGCATGTGGCGAGCATCGAGGTTGAGGAAACAGAGGCAAGCAGAAGGAATGGTGGTGAGCGTCGCTGGAGGTGAAGGAGGGTGGCGGGGTTAGGGTCCCGTGGCTATTGAGGTTGGGGAGATTCAATCTCTGATGGCCATAGAGGGAATTGGGGGACAGCGGTCGCAAGCCAACAATGGGCAGCAGAGAGGCTGCAGTGGCAGGTGAGAAGTGGGAGGGTAGGCGGTGGAGATGTGACAGTAGTGACGATGAAGAGGTTAGTGGAGAACGACGACATGGTGGGCAGTGGCTACAACCCGGTGGTCGGCAGCAAAGAGGCAGTGCAGTGAGGTGACACCATAGCCACAGTTAGGCAGGTGGGGTGGTAGGAGGGGTGGGCGGCGTGGGCGTAACACCAGAGCGGTTAGTGGATAGCGGCAACATCGTGGGCGGTGTGTGGTGAACTCTTGGTGTAGCAGCTAGTGGAGGGGGTAACGGGATCAGTCGAAAGAGCAACTGGTCGCTTTATATGTAATTATGTAAAAAAGACTCTAAATTTGACTTTAGCATGTTTTAAGAAATTATAGAGAAAAAAATCACCTCTTCCTACAATTCCTAAAATCTGGTCTCCAAATGGATTTGATGTTTCAGGAGTTCTCTCCAAATGTGGCAACCTAGAGTACTTGTTTCGGCAGTTGATATATTTCGAGAGGTGACTTGGTTTGTAAGGTGGTTTTAGTAATGATATCTTAATTCTTGTTTTGTAAAATTCTTTTAGGTAATGGCTCGAAATGATCTAAAAGAGTTAAAAAGGGTTATCCATGTTTCCAAAATACTAAGCACCGGACTTGTGGCTTCATTACTAATCACTCACTGTTGTTGTCGGCGCCCCACCACTACCAGAAATACTGTTATAGGATGCACCCTATTAGAAATGATTCATCTTAAACCGCTGCTGGACCATATATCAGCAGCGGTTCAAGACTTGAATCGTTGCTGATAAGTGTTCAACTTATCAGCAGCAGTTCTAGTTTGGAACCGCTGCTGGTAATACTTTCATCAGCAGCGATTTTAAACCAGAATCGCATCGGTCTGGATTCCAAAACTATCAAAATCGGTTATAGTTAAGAATTGCTGCTGATAGTTTTGAACCTATAAATAGCAGCACGCCTTGTGGCATTTCACTTTTCATCACAAAACTCTATAAGTCCCTGCCGCTCTCTACTCCACCGGTCTCCTCCGCCATCGTTGACGCTGTTCGAGTCGGTCTCCTCCTCCGCCGCTGCTCTACCACGCGCGCACATCGACCTCCTCCTCCTCCGCTGCCACCGCTCTACCATGCATGCCAGCCTCCTCCTCCGCCACCGCCACACCGAGGTAAGATCGAGGCAATGTATGTAGGCATTTTCCATCATGTGTGTAGATCGATTGAGGCAATGTATGTAGGCAATGTAGATCGATCGAGCCGGTCCGAATGAATGAATATATTATTCAAAAGAGTTCCCTCTACATCCACAACTATATCGTGTTCTTAGTGAAATACTAGTATTATTTAAAAGGGTTTTGTAGGTATTTTTTCATCTTGTAATTACTTTGATTACTTGTATGCTTTGATTTTCCATCTACAACCACCCCATCTTATTATTTTGTAATTGCTTTGATTACTTGTATGCTTTGATTTTCCATCTACAGCCACCCTATCATATTATTTTGTAATTATTTTGCATGTGATATCTTGTTTATGCTTTGATTATCTTGTAATAGCTTTGATTACTTTGAGAATAAAATTAATTGTTTTGCAAGTGATATCATGTAATAGCTTTGATTACTTGTAATTATTGTTTTTTCAATATTAGGTCAGCGATGGTTAGCAAGTATTCAGAGCTCACAAAGAGGCAGGCCCGAGATCGCTATGAGAGGTTCGCTTCTCCCTCGAGCCGCACCGCCCCTCCTCCCTCACGTTGCCAGGAGGTGGGAGGCTCTAGCTATCACCACACCGCTCCTCCTCCTTCATTCGACGACTCGAGTGTGGAGATGTGGGAGGTGCCTCCTCCTCCTCCGACGCGCCTGGGTGACTCCTCCTTGACCTCCTCGGGCTACAACGATGAATGCCCTCACATCAGAGAGATCAACTCATATGAACACTGCTTCTAGATTTTAATTATTTAGTATAATTAATAAATGTATACATTCATTTTCAGATTCAAAGGTTAGAAAACAAATTGGCTTCCATTGAGAAAGAACTTCAACAGGCGAAGAAGGATTACGTCGCACTGGCTTGCTATATCAATGCTAGAAGGAAGGAGGAGACCCAAAAGAAGGAGGAGGAGGAGGCCTGGAGGAAGGTGATGATGGTGGCACCGACGTCTGATGAGGGCCAAAGCTTCAAGGATGTACAGACTTGGAGGAAGTAGTCCTTCAAGGGTGGTCTAAGGTCTCTCCCTCCTCCTGTTAGTTCATATCTTTTATTGAATGATTTGAAGCTGTAAATATTTGTTGGACTTATGTGATCTTGCGTGTGTTAAACTTGATATGCATATAATGCATGGACTTATTGTATGTTGTAAATTATATGCATAAGAACTTTGAATGATGACTTTTGGTGTATATATATGTTTATGTTTATATATTGGTGTATATGTGCTTGTATAAATGCCTGAATACCGGTATATATGAATGCCTGAATGATTTAGAATAGAAATATGAAAGTCTTGTTTCAGGATGGAGTATCAGTAGCGGCTCTGATGTGAAAACTGCTACTAATACTCCTGTATGCAGTCTCCTAGAGTTATTATAGAACTGCTGCTAGTACTTAGTGGGAATTATCAGCAGTGGTCCATCAATAACGGTTCTAAAATCAATTCTGATGGTATTTTAGAACCGCCGATGATGACATTATCTGTAGTAGTGCACACTCGAGAAAAATAAATAAAAGGAAGTCCGGTGCATATAGCATCTGCTTGAGCATGGTCCAAGAAATGATACGACCACTTTAAGTTTTATGTATGTAATATTTTTCTGTATTTCTGCAAGATGTTATTTCTAGGATTTGTGCAAATAAAGAATAAATACAAGTGTGGCTAATCTCATTGTGAATCGTGTTCATTCAGATTATATATCTAAGAGTGACATTAACATTTTTACAAAACATTGCATAAAGATGGGATCCTTTCCAATCAGAATTTTTAATGAGAACAAATTAAGAACATAAGAAATATCAGATAAGAAAAAGAGTTATTAGCATGGTGTTGCTTTCTTGGTGAAACATTTATTGTTGAGAAGTATATGGGCGTGGGTGTCCTCCGTTTCTACATCTTTCTCCTGCACATTGGCATATAAAAGCATCAGCTCTGAGACTGGGAGACATGACACTTAGCAGGTATCCATATCTATGATAGTTTTATTTCCACTTGGCCTTATTTTCACAATGCTAAAATACAAGTCGTGGGAATGGGATGCAGCGGAAAATTCAACACCAGCACCAAGAACAAGATAAGGCTGCATTCACCGTGGGAGCCTTAATTTATCCATAGCTAATTTGACGCCTGGTAACAAGGCACGCTGATCGTGCACATTGTTGTTGCCCAACAAAAGTGCAGAGCAACAAGGTGCCGCGCGTTTATGGAACCTGCAGCTGCTTTCTCCTTGGCCATCCTCGCGCTGAAGCACCTCCTTGCTCGTAGCACATGCGCCGGGCCAACCACTAGTCGATCTTTGCTTTGCCATGCTGCACACGTCCACCTGAATTCAACAGAACGTACGGCCTCCATGTTCGTCCTTTTAGCTAATCCCTGTAGACCTGTACCATACAAACCCTCGTTCCAAATTTGTTGTCTAACACACACGTTTATCGGTCTTGGTAGTTTTGAGCTAAATTAGTTGTCATCCATATTCCCATGAATCAACTCTGGAACGAGGACAGGTTGTGTTCTTGCACGGCTTACTGTTACAAAATTGACATGGTATAAGATTAATTTTACCACATAAGGAGAATCATTCGACCAGCAAGTATACAAACATAACCACATAGATATTAAATATTTGCAGTTAACAGATAGATCAAGACAGTCATGATAAAACACCAAACACCTCATCATGTGATCTATCTCACCATAGGATGGGAATAGTGGTGACATACCGTCAATCTTTAGTGAGAGCGAAGTAGTGGATGTAGCAAGCGTAGATGAAGAAGAGGATGTAGATGAAATAGTACAATTGGACGTAGACGAAGTAGTCAAACAGGTTGACGTAGACGAAGTAGTCGAACAGGTCAAAATGAGCGGTCGTGCTTGTCACACTTCCTAGAAACCTAATCACCGGCACCTCATGTAGGTCCTCTCAACTAGCCGGTGTTGGCTTAGAGACACCGCTCTCCTTTAAACCGCTACACGACGGTCAAAGGGACGGCAAGACAGGAAAATGACGGCGCAGAAAATTAGAGAGTATGAGGGTAAGTTGTATCCACTCTAGTATTCAGGACGTCTCCTTTTATACTTGAGAGAGACCATCACCTCATAAGGAGATTCGATCTGTCATTATTTCAGGTAACCGCCCACCTGAAATCTCTCACTATAAAACCTTTTAATTGGAGCACTAACGCACGCTTTTAATTGCCAGTTAATCAGAATAATTAATCAGCAAATTAACATGCGTCTATTACTCCTTGGGTTAACATGCCAGTCTAGGCATCGGTAACATACTCTCTAATTTATATGCGTGGGAAAATTAAACTGGCTGGAAAAACACAGCTCCTCATGATCGTTGCCACGATGCGATCGCGCATCGTCGCAAGTCACAAGTCACGCGGTTCACACACGTAAAATCACGATGTGCGCATGTGTGTCCATAGCAATCTTCATATCCTTGAGTGTTCTCATGTTGAGAGCTACCAAAATTGCCACTATATGAGTTGAAGTACGTCAACCTGGATGAGCAATGTGAGACTAAAGTTCACATGTCATCCCTGCACACAACCTTAGCTTTTCAATTAAATTTGAGCTAGCCCATATTCAACTCAACCCAAATTCTAACAATCCCCACTAAAAGTCAATGTCTA
>VSTD030001012.1:0-14022 GCA_008808055.3 Sporobolus alterniflorus
TAGGGTTTCCCCTCTCTTGCCCTTTGCTCACCATCAATGGAGGACCAAAGAGGCATTAAACGTGAGCGCTCTCCCTCACCAGAGGGATGTCCTTCGCCCAGCGACGGCAAGACAACACCGCTGGCGCCATCTGGATCTCCATCACCACCATGATCCCCATCGGAGATCTCCTCACGCCGCCCCTGCTCACTGATGTTCGAACAGGGCGGCTCATCTGGGAAGACTTTGATGATTGATCTTTCCTTATCTTCGGATGAGGAAAACTTAATCGCTGACACTTCTCGTGACGCGGAGTTCATCAAGAAACTTTTTGGCAACCTCAACCGTGACATCCTTGGGCCGTCTGGTGATGGCATGGTCATCAACCTCAACGACTCTAATGAAGAAAAGGAGGCGTCAGATGAGAAGACGGCTGGCACCGAACTCACGGCTACTTCTGCTTTCAACGCAGTGTCAACTGCCTCCACCATTGCCGATGATGCCCCTGTAGGGGGGGGGGCAAAAAATGATAATAGTGATGATCAGGTGCCCAATCAGGAGGCCAGCGGTGGCAATCGCAACGAAGGTGGCGCCGATGCGACTTAGGCCGCTACGCCGAAGATTAAGGTGCTGAGGCAAGCGTGTCTCAAGGATGTCCATGGTTCTACATTGCTATTTTTTCATCTCCTTTGTGCAGAGGAGTTGGGATAGTGATGTAGAGTCATCGAGGCACTTGGACAATCGGACCTGTCTGATGCACTGTCGCGTATCTTTTCTCTGTTACTATTATGCCTTTGATGTAATCTGTAGATATTTCTCAACTGTAATATGAGTTCTCTTCAATCCAACTGAATGAAATTCAAACCTTTTACTGATATAAACTTGTATAACTTCTTACAATGCTTATTCTGACTTTGGTAATATGCTAAGGTCCTTCTGGTCTGATCTTCGTTACTATCAAACTTTCTGCAATAAGTATTAATCAATAACAACTTGCTCCGATCATTGTGCCTCATCGGTCTTATCTTATTCTAGCACCCAATAAACGTTGATCGGCTCGGATTGTCTCAGTAAGGCACAACTTGACTATTTCTATTTTTTATGGCTTACGATCGGACCCTGAATTTTGGCAACCACCGATCGAGCACTGCTGTTGATATACAATCAGACACTTATGCCAAGACTTCATTTTTACTTCAGGCAAATGACCGTGCCGAATGGGTTGATAACTTTTTGTTCGGTGTGTGGCAGTTCCTTCTCGGGGACGCCGCAGATTTCAAAATCTTTTAAACTCCCCACCTTTTGACTCCTCGACTCCGCATCCAGATTGCGCAGGTTGTTGAACTGGAAAGGCGCCTTTTTTCTTGGGAAATGAATCATCATATTGTCGACTGATATGCCTATAAAGCCGGCGCTGCTGGGCACGTCTCATCCCATCGCTTCTCGCTCCTGCCTTCTCATCTTTTCTGCTACTTTCAATCTTTTCTAGCTACTCACTGCGGCACTTCCCATTCTGCACTCCGTGGATGAAGGACCTTCTCATGATCCCATCATCGCCAACCCGCCGGCTGACGAGGACACTAGGAATGACTCTGGGGCAGAAAGCGTCGCTACAACGACTTCTTCTCCAACCTGTGGCGCTGCCATGATGGCTAAGGGTGAAATCCCTGAGCTCTCAGACTTATTCAAGAAAACATCCATCACTGATGGCGAGCATCAATCCTACCATGAGCGTGGCTGGCTTACTGGTAACGTAATCTCCTCCGTCCCTGAGGTAGATGTTCCCACTGCTGAGGGCTCCACCGTAATCTGCTTTGAGTCGTATTTGGTTGTCGGACTGGGACTTCTTCCCAGCAAGTTCCTGGTAACCATCATGGGCTACTTGGACTGCGAATTGTTCCACTTGAACTCCAATGCTATCTCTGCACTGAGTACCTTTGCAATGCTCTGTGAATGTTGGACTGGAATTGCATCGGACACCAGTATGTTCTGGTATTATTACTCCCCCGCACGATATTCCAAAGTTGCCTATGGCAGAATTGGGCTCACTCTGTGTTGCCACCGCCATGATGAATATATCTCGGCTTCCTTCAAAAGTTGCTGGAAAGGATCCCAAGAGAGGTGGATCCTGGTGGATATGCACAAACCAGCGCCGTAGGGAAACAAGCTCTTGCTCCCCCCGATCATAAAGGATAAGCGGAATGAGCCACCGATGAACGACCGCTTGACCACTCTAGTCAAGCACGTGGCCAAACTCCGTGAGGTCGGGCTCAAGCCGTACCACTACATCTAAGAGTTCCATCTTTGGCGAATTCACCCCCTTGACCGTCAGGAGAAACTGGCATTCGAATGCCTGCGGCTGTTCGATCCCAGTCACGAACCTACTGAGGGTAAATCTGCTTTCTTCTCCATTCATCAATGATAAGCTTATATTAAGTTGATAACTTTCTTTTTTTCATGCAGCTATGTCCCAGGAGGAGATCGACGGGTTTATGACTCGCTTGTTTGATAAGGACCCACCGACTGCGCGGCCCGACACGTTGTCGCTTCCTTACAGCAATGACATCCCTCTCCATTCGCTAAGGATAACTGTTCTTCTGCTTACCTTTTTTCTTGCAATTAACACATTCCTTTGGCTTGTTACTCACGGCCTTTATCCTGATCGGGAGATTGTCATAGTGATGTCTGATGAGGACATCGTTGGGCTGGATGAGCCCGTTGGCGATGATGCCGGAGGTAACGGAGCACCTTCGACTGAGACCCTCACTCTCAATCCGATCAGGTCTAGCTCAGCAGGGGAAACCCGCCCTTCAGCTGCCGATCAGGTTGTTCCCACCGCTCCATCAAGTGGCGATCAAAAGAAAAAACACATTGTTCTTGAGACCAAGCGCAAGCATGACAAAGCCGTCGATGATCAGGTGATAATCGAGCTCTTCTGGATATAGTTGATGTAGAGCATATTTTTGGCCGTCTCTTTGAAGCTTTTTGACACATATCTCAGGCGTCGAGGACTGATACTCCTACTGGGGATGATGTCCAGTCTTCCAAAAGAGCTCAAGCACCATCATTGAAAAAGTTGCTTGTGCCCAAGTATGTGACTGCCCTTCTTGCTTATTCTGTCGTCAATCTTGATCCTTATTCTGACATTACGGTTATCCACAGGAAACCTTCGATGAGTGGTCCACCGAAACCAACTACTAAGTTGGTGACCATTCTCAAGACTGTTGCTGTTGTTTCCTCTACAGAGGGAGGGACTGGCCGGACTGTCCTGTCGATAGCTGACGCCTGGGACTCCTCTCGGCGTGTTACCAACTTCCTAGAGGGCTTAAAGAATCAGGAAGGTACCCCTTTTGTTCCTTTGTTACTTCATCCCCCTTGACACTCTTCACTAATTCTTGACAATATTGACTCACAGCCCTAGCAGCACAACTGGCGGCAACGTAGCAGGCACTGTCCGAAGAGAAAACTACCTGATCTGCCATTGTTAAAGCTTTAGCTGAAGCATAGCAGGCTCTCAAAGATTCTGATGTTGAAAAGGTCAAGTTATCCCAGACGCTAAAGACTACCCAGACCGCATATACTGTTACCCGAGATAACTTAGCTTCCAAGTCCAAAGATCTGGATGATGCCATGATCCGAGAGTAGGAGACCAACGAGCTACGTGAGCAAGTGGAAGCCAAGCTTGCGGATGCGAAGAAGAGACTCATTGTTGGTGAGGGTGAGAAGAAAGAGCAAGGGCTGTTGCTGGAAATGGCTTGGCAAGCACTGTCCAAACGTGAAGATTCTTCCGTCCTGATGATCTCGTCGGCAGTGGCCAATGCTATGACACTGCTGAAGAGTTATCTGCCTGATCTTGATGTGGAACTTTTACGTAAAGACTTTGCGGTTGATGAGGCAGAACGTGAAGCGCTGATCAATGGCACATATGATACCGCTCATGAATTCGCATCATCTTATGATTTATCTAGCTTGGCACATAGGAACATGTAACTCTTCTCCTGTATGCTACAATAGATCCTTGTTAATAAGAAAAAACATTTGACTCTTTCCAAATACCTGGTAGATATAGATATATAGATGCCTATTCCTCTTCATACACTGATGAAGATTTTTGTATGAAAAGTACGATGATTTGGCTGATTGAGATCTGCTATTGTTACAAGTAAAAAGGTATTTAGATGCTAAGGGACCGCTGATCGGGAGCCCATTACTTTTTGTATACAATGTTGTGCATGTAAGAAGCATAAATTAGATGCTAATAGACCGCTGATCAGGAGCCCCTTCTTTTTGTATGCGACGCTGCACATGTAAAAAGTATAAGTTAGATGCTAAGGGACCACTGATTGAGAGCTCTTTGCTTTTTATATGTGACGCTGCGCATATAAAAAACATAAGTTAGATGCTAAGGGACCGCTGATCAGGAGCCCCTTGCTTTTTATATGTGGCGTTGCGCATGTAAGAAACATAAGTTAGATGCTAAGACATCGCTAATCGGGAGCCCCTTGCTTTTTGTATGCGGCGCTGCGCATGTAAGAAACAGAAATTAGATGCTAAGACATCGCTAATCAGGAGCCCCTTACTTTTTGTATGCGACGTTGCGCATGTAAAAAATATAATTTAGATGCTAAGGGACCGCTAATCAGGAGCCGCTCTTGATAAACCAGAAGACGATATGGTTGACCCACTGAAATAGGATGTGAAATACTGGGCTTTATTTATTCAAACGCATATTTTACACATAATATTTACGTAATTGATCGGCATTCTATGTATTGGGTAACATAGCACCGTCAACTTCTGCCAGCACATAAGCCTCTGGTGCTGCTACATCTACTATAATGAACGAGCCTTCCCAGGGTGATGAAAACTTGTGCTTCTCTCGGGTTCAAATATCCTTCTTCAGAATTAGATTCCCGATGTTAAGCTCCCGCGGAACAATGTTCTTATTATAATATTTCTTCAAGGACCCCTGATATTTTTGCACATTAATAAGTGCAATGTTACACCTTTCTTCTAGCAAAATGGAATCCAACTCTCTAGCTTCTGCCTGGTGTTCTGAATCAAAATGTGCCACCCTCACTAACTGTAGATATATCTCGGGTGGTACTACCGCGTCTGCTCCGTAGACCAGATTGAAAGGTGTATCTCTAGTCGCTCGGTTCACATTGGTCTGGAGGGCCCATAATACTGAGGGCAACTCCTTATGCCAATTTTTACCTCTTGCTTTCAAATCATGAAACATTCTGGTTTTCATTCCCTGCAGGATAAATACATTGGTTCACTTAACCTGCCCATTCGTCTGCGGGTGCGCCGTGGATGATGGTTGATACTGAATGCCAAAATTCACACAACATCTGGTAAACTTTTCTCCTTTGAACAGTGTTCCATTACCTGTCAAAACTCTTCTGGGCACGCTGAATCCATATATGATGTTCTACAGAAACTTGACTGTTGTATCCTGGGATATTTACTGCTGGCACGACTTCCATCCATTTAGTGATCGTGTCGACTCCGACGAACAAATATCTGAAACCACCTGAAGCCCTGGGTAAGATGCCCACGATATTGATTCCCTAGACTACTTCTGGTAGAACTGGCAATCTTTGCATTTCTTCACGACTTTCATTGCGTCATCCTTCGCAGTAGGCCAGTAAAATCCGTGCTTGAAGGCTTTACCGACGATCGAGCACCAAGATGAGTGCGATTCGCATACACCCTTGTGTACATCTTTCAACAGCTCTATGCCTTCTTCTCTAGAGATGCACTGCATCATCATCCCGTTGGCACCCTATTGAAATAATACCCCATCAATCAGATGGTACATCCTGGACTTGTGTGTGATGCGCTCGACTTTGGTGTTATCGTCTGATGGTGGTTGATTGTCCAGATATGCCCTAATCGGGCTCATCCAATCATCTGCTGGATGTTGCGCTGGCTCATCGATAATCATCAACTCAAGTTCGGCTTGGCTGGTTGATTCTTCTGGTTTCACTGAAGGCTTGAATAATCACTCAACGATGACATCTGGTGGGGTTGGTGCCCTGGAGGAAGCAATCCAGGCCAGGTGATCAGTATCACGGTTGTCCAAACATGGGACATACCGTACTTCAAATCCATCAAAGAACTTCTCCATCCTACGCACTTCTGCTAAATATTCCACCATCTTGTCACTATTGCAATCATACTCCTTCTGTACTTGCTTGGCCACCAGCTGTGAATCTCCCCTGATGAGGAGTCGTCATATACCAATGTCCTTAGCTAGCCGAAGGCCATTGACTAGCCCCTCGTACTCCGTAATATTATTGGTGACGGAGAATTCAAGCTGGATATCATACTTCAGGACGTCACCTTCAGGTGGAATGAGCATGACACTAGCCCCTGCACCCTTCAGTGTATAGGATCCATCAAAGTACATTACCTAATGATCGTGTAACTCGTTGATGCCCCACGGACCTGAATCCGTCCATTCTACAATGAAATTTATGAGTGCTTGAGACTTGATCAGCCGTCTTGAGATGAATTCTACATCATACTGGCCGATCTCAACTGCTCACTAGGCGATCCACCCTGTTGCCTCTCTACTCTGGAGGACTCTTGCTAGTGGCCGATCAGATACCACCCAGACTGTGTGCGCCAAGAAATAATGCTTCAACTTTCTGGTCATCATAAGAACCACATAGAGTAGCTTCTGCACCTATGTATATCGTGTCTGGGCATCTTTTAAGATTTCACTGACAAAATACACAGGTTGCTACTTGACTCCCGTCGAGGCATTCGGCCTCTCAACGGAGATGATCGTGCTGACTACTGCATCTATCGCCACCACGTACAGCAGCAGGATGTCTTTAGGTCATGGTGGAACCAGGGTTGGCAGCGACTTCAAATACTGCTTGAGTTGAGCGAACGCTGCTGCAGCTTGATCATCCCACTGGAATCTATCTGCCTTACGTAACAACTTATAGAACGGCATACCACGTTCACCTAGCTTGGATATGAATCGACCGAGGGCTGCCATCATGCCTGCCAGCTTCTGAATTTCTCTTCACGTTCTTGGCGGTTGCAATTTTTTGATGGTTTCCACCTTAGTGGAATTTGCATCTATCCCCGGAGATTGTTGAAAGTCTCTTTGAGGTCGTCAAGCAGATCCCCATGCTTTTTTGACTTCACCACTATATCATCAATGTAGTCTTCAACGTTCCTCTCAATCTAATTTTACAAGATGATGTGCACACACTTCTGATACGTAGCCCCCCTTCTTCAGCCTGAAGGCCGTCTTTGTGTAACAAAAAATTCTGAACGACGTAATAAACAATGTTTTCTCTTCGTCGTCTGTGATGAGGCTGATTTGATGATAACCCGAATACGTGTCCAGAAACGACAAGAGTTCAGAAGTTGCCATAGAATCCACGATCTGGCAAATGTGAGGCAGGGGGTGCTCATCTCTCGAACATGCCTTATTCAAACTTGTATAATCGATACACATACGCCAGGAACCATCGACTTTTTCTACGAGAATGGGGTTTGCTAGCCAACTAGGATAATCTAATAGCCTGATGAACCCGACTTCAAATAACTTATTAACCACTACCCGAATGGTCTCGCGCCTCTCTGGCGTGTATCTTCTTTCCTTCTGCTTGATTGGCTTAAACACTGGATCAATACCCAACTTGTGCTCAATCACCTCCCAAGGGATCCTGGTCATATTTGATATCCGCCATGCGAAGACATCTAGATTTTCCTGGAGAAAAGTGATGAGTGTGAGTTCCTATTGGCCTCAAGCTTTGTGCTAAGGTGAAGCTTCTTATTTGTGTTGTCGGGGTCTACCGTTACTTCCTTGTCAGCAGCTCCCTTCTTCTTGTCATCCACCGGCTGATCGGTAATGTGCTGGTTTGGTATAGAGCCCATGAATGTGCTCTTCTTCTCGACAGGTGGCCGGTGTGTATCGGCAACTGGTGGTTTGGGAGCTGCTGTTCTAATCTGAGTGCTTCCTTTATGAGCCTTGGCCACCTTCGCGACCAACTCTTGTGCTTCCTTCTCACCGAACCGCTCGGCGTGTGTGAGCGTTGCGTTCTCACATGCTAAGGCATCACGCTGATCAGAGTTAAGGATTATAATGTCTTTTGGTCTCGACATCTTGATGGTGGCATAGACAGTATGGATGACCGTCATAAACTCAAGGAGGAAAGGTCTCCCCAGGATACAGTTGCATCCGATGTCAAAGGTGGCCACTTCGAATGTCAGCATCTCCCTACGCTTATTTTCTCCTGTCCCACAGGACACCTTCAGGTCGATGCATCCGATGGGGGTGGACGACTGCCCTGGGATGATCCCATGAAAAGTGTCATGCACAGGGGTTAGATCGGTCAAGTTGAGACCCATCTCAATGAAGGTCTTTCTCATCATCAAGTTTAGCGAAGCCCCATTATCAATCAGAGTCTTGGCCACCTTGTGGCTTCTGATCGGGATCTTGATGATGAAAGGCAGGTTTCTGTCTGACAGCTCTGCGTCTGGGTGGTCTTCTGGTCCGAATGAGATGTCAATAGACCACCTCATCCTTCTTCTTGGTTCAATACGCAAAGCCAGGCTGATCTCACGCTGAAGCTTATTCCCCTGCGTCTTGGAGGCGAGGGACATGCTGCACCTAAAGATAACATTAATCTCCTCCATCTGCTCATTTCTGTCAGACTCTTCCCAACGTTGATCAACTCGCCGTGGCTCCTGCGGCGCTGGTGCTGCTGGAGGTGGCATCTTCTTCCGATCCAAGAAAGTTTTGCACTATTCCAGATTGTGCCCCATGGTGTGGTGAATCTCACACCACTTCTTCACGTCATCGGGATGTCAAAAAGGCATCTTCTCTTTCTGCTCCGAGGATTACTTACCGCAGAATATACGGTCTCCTCGGTCCCTACGATCATCTCGATCAGCTGTGTTGACCTTGCGATCATCCTTCTTTCGTGAGGTCCCCTTGCCCTAGGATTATAGGAGTTGTGTCCGGGCCTCGAGAGCCTCTATACATACATCAGTGACTACGAGCAGATCGGCTACCATCTTCGGCTTCTTCATGGTAATCTCCTGAACAGTTTTGATGCCACTAACCCTGTTGCGAAAGGCATTGATGATCTCGATGTCCTGGATATACTTGATAGCGTTCCTGGCATTGCAGAAACATTTTACGTAGTCCCGGAGACTCTCATCATGCTTTTGCCTGATGCTCGTATGTGCCCTAGAAGTTCCCAATGAACATGGCACACAGCTAGTCCCATGAAGTGACAGATCCTTCAGGTAAATTGATGAGGCATGATCTGGTCGTGCTGGTCAATGTCGTAGGTAGAAAGTTGGGCTTCACCCGATCGTCTCCCCCGGCGGCCTCAATGACAATCTGATACACCTGAATAAATTCTTCAGGGTTGATGGAGCCGTCATACCGGTCAATGTTGTCAGTCTTGAACTTATCTGGCCACTGGACCTGCCTGAGTGGTCTCGCCAGAGCACGGAATCCACTCCTTCCCATACGAGCAATATCCTCTGCTAAAGACCGTCGCAGTGAGGACAGAGTTCTGCACCTGAGACGCCTTCAATCTTCAATAACGTTGTGGCGGTCATCTCGTTCACGACCGTATTCTCGAGCGGCACGGCTCTGAGTGATGGGCTGTCGCGCGTCATGCTTGGACAGACGACGATTTGGACTTGCTGATGACGCAGCTTCACTTCGGGCGTGCCTTGCCCGATTATTGCCGCCGACAGAAGGTTCCCTCCGGAGAACACCGGCTGACTTCTCGATGATGATATGGTTTACCGCCTCAGCCCCTTTCTGAGCTAGGACAGCAAGAAGGAAGCCATCGGGCGCCATGCGCTGGATGGTTTCCATAATTGCCTGGACCCGAACAGCATTGAAATCTAGATTCAGGTTCCGAGCTAAGCCACCACTCGGTGTTCGGGCATCGGACGCCTCTGATCTCCCGATGGTGGGATATCTGCTGGAGGTGTTGCTTGACCGATCACCATTCGAGGCCACCATGTAGATAAAGTGATCGTATTTCGCAGGTTCCCCGTAGGCGTTGACGCCGATCTCTGGGTAGTCATCAAATGAATCTGAATCGGGGGTCGATGCCGATGTGGACGAGCTCGATGCCCCGGCCAAGGGCCGAATGATGGATGTCACAACCGGGATACCCCGAACGATCTTAGCGGTGCAGATATAATTTCTTGCACAACGACATGATCCTACGTATGATCTGCCTGATGCTGATGATGAAGTCGGAGTCACATGTTCTGGTGCCGGTCCTGGCAGCAGCATCTTTAGATCTTCGTCTTCCCCGGTGGCAAAGGTCAATGGCCCAAAGGTAAGTTGAGTGTCACAAGGAAACTTGACGTCGAACATCCTTGATGCCATGATTTTCTTGGATGGATCTTGAGCGCTTCTCGCTTCCTGGCGCGCCTCTGTCGACGTCGAGTCATCAGATATTTTGATGAGAATCAGAAGAAACACGATCACGCAAGATCAATCTGAAGAAATACATGATGAGATTGAGACTGGTTCAGGCACTCTCAAAGAGTAATAGCCCTACGTTCAGTATCGTTGTGTTATGGTGTGAAAAAATTAGTTGTCTCGGAGCTGCTACTTATATAGATTAAAGAACCAACTTACAGATATGGCAATCTTCCAATCCTGTTACAATCTTATCAAATACGTATCCGAGTATGACTCTTGGTTAGGATTACGTTCAATCCTATTCAATAGTCGTCACAGTCATTGGGTCCCTGACCCAAGTAACATATAGGTATGCTTACCAAGAATATCAGAAAAAAGGAACAAATAGCAGGTAAGGCAAGTTAGGTCGACAAAATACTTTTAGTGATCGAGCAATATTGCAGACAGCGTGACAGATGTTCAAGGTTTTAAGGTCGACAAAGAATATCATCCTCCAACTTTCGCCGGGAGCTCAACTTTTTAAACGACCAGTTTCGTCCCTCGTCTTTGTGCTTTAGATCGTCAGCTGACTAGACGTGCAAACGTGGACCGGCAGCTCGGACCAGGACCAAATCGAACCAAAAACACAATGTTTAAGGACGAAACTAGTCATTTTAAAAGTTAAGGGATGAAATTGAGATTTCAGTGAAAGTTGGAGGATGAAATCGCCTATTCCACCAGGTTTTAAGGTTTATTGCGTGCGTGGCTGTTTGTTCGTCGTTATACATACCGCGGGCCTTGTTTTCTGGAAGCAAAAGTTGGTGCCATTTCTCCCTGTAAAGTCAGCATCATTTTTAAACTAGTACAGTAACACACAACGAAGACTTGAGTAGGAACAGCTTGTTACTGTACGTATATGGTTAGTCTTCGCTGACTGTCGAAAGATTCTCGCGCGCGTGCGCACAAAGGACAAAAAGTATGAGCTGCGAGCAAAAAATTGGCTGTTCGGACAGACAGCGCTCAGAGGGACAGAGATGCTCTGTTGAGCACGGCCTGCAACATCGTGGTGTAACACTGGGGCACAAAGTTACTATTCAATAGGAGTACCGACAACAGCAATCATATAAATTAGCGAATCGTGATCCATCAGGTAAGACTGATGTTGGAGGATTTATGTTCAAATAAACTCCACAGTTGATTAAACCACAGTTTTTTTTGTCAACAGGGCGGTTTCGTGCACACAATATGTCATATTTGCCACATCGCTATCGGCGACGATGTGCCGGTCCGTATCATCTAGGCCATTTTCTAAAATAGAACCAACTAAAACACCGCACCATTTGTGACGACAGCCAGCCGTTCTAGTGCCCATTATTATTTGAGCGGCTTGGAATCGAAGGAGGGACTGCAAGCTGAATAATGCAATGAGACGACAGCTCAGGGGCCCTGACATTTTGAATGCGCCGATCAATGTGGACGAAAGGAAAAGAAAAACAAAAGTACTAGTACATGTCGGAGGCATCTGGAATCAAACAAACCGGTGTTGGCAAAAAAAAAACCCAGCCAGGTCATTTTTGTGTGGGTCGTGGATGGGCATTGAGCAATCCTGGTCCTATGTACGCGCACCCTTCATGGTTCCATCTTATGCAGTTCGTTTTGCGCCGTGTTTGTAGTGCCTTTTCTTTTTCTAGGTGATAGCAAGCTTGACATATATTCCTGCAAAAAACGGAAATCAATCAACTATTTCGTCAGCAAAAAGTTGTTAGGCACAAGAAAATCTTGCTGTTGGTTGCAAAGAATTGGCCCACGAGAGAGTGGCAGTCAGACTTGTACAGAATTGATGTGAAGTGTGAGCTCGGATGAGCTCAGCTTTTGCTTTCGGCCATTCATCGAAGTGTCAAGTGTTTACTGACTTATTATTAAGCGTTAGCTTTCCGACGAATAATTTGTCTTCCAAAGCCCCTCTTTCCTTTGCTTGCGCGTACCCCCGCTTAGAAAACCACCAAAGGCATCATCACAGAAGGATCTGTATTATCTCAGAATTCCATTGGCATTTTTAAGGACAGAATCAAGGAAAGGTGTCGTGATGCATGATTACAACGGTGGTGCATGCACGTTTTAGCCCCCCACCCAAAGGACAGCTAATACTAAAAAGAAGCAATAGAACCCAAACAATCATGTCAAGCATGAGTTTTAACCAGGCCACCCAGATGTTGTTGAATACTATGCCCAGCCTCCGATACCAACTGGTTTGGCCATGTTTCTTCTTTTAAAAATATATACTAATTCAAATAATCTTTAGAAATAATTTTGTGGGCAACTGATCAGAAAACTCAACCTACAGGGGTAAGATCACCCTCGTGATATTATATTAAAAAGAAATTCTCACACAGACCAATAAAACTCTTGACCCCTCTCTCACCCTTACATTAAGGTCACCTAGTCTCATGTAAGTGACGGACGACATTACGCACCTGTGCTTTGACCTATGGAGAGGCCACAAGAAATCAAACTCTGGGCCACGGTACTCAGGAGCCTTGACCACTCAGCCAAAGCCCCTTTCACAACTGATCTAGAAATTACAAAGAAACACAACGGTTGATATAACAGTTCAAACAACTGATGAAAATAGTTTAATCTAAATGAACGAACCATGGGCAGGTTCCCAAAATTGCTTCATTTGGACGACACTAGCACTAGATGGTATGTGAACTGTAGAAGAAGAAAAGAAAGGATGCTATGTTCAATGCCTATTTCAGTTGCTAATCCTAACCAGTGTTCAAAAGTCGGCCGTGCGTCTAGCAGCTTGCTTGGTGCTACCCTCATAGCCCCAATCGCAGCTAGACAACTTAAAGCCTAACTTTTTGAAGCAACAAAATAGCCCCGACAAGCTATACTAAGCCCTGGTTTAGCTGATGCTAAGGCCCTATATCCATCTAACACTTTCAACTTCGACGATGTAAATCAAGACTGCACACTGCAGTAGTCTCAACCAACACAACCACCAAGAAATAACCATCAGAGCAGCATAAACATGTGAAAACTAGCAAATTAAACTTCCAAGTTCGGTACTACTGGTACTAACCGTCTGGCCCACCCCCAGCAAACGTTAATGAAATGTTGCAGTCAGCAATTACTCAATGTCGTACTTCAGACTCTGGGTTTGTTTGATGAAACTATTGAATGTTCAATTCACATCCCTAGGGTTTGTCTACATAACAGAATCAGAAGGGCTGCAATTACACATGTTTCTTCAGCATTGAAAAATCTCCACCTCCTAACACATACCATTCGGGAAGCATTTTATGTCTTTCATCATGGACCTAAACACTTTATAACAGAGTTTTGCAATTATATGGCTTTTTATATGCCATTCATGTATTTTACCTTATCTTTATTCCTAACATGTTCTGAAATTCAAAAGGATGTCATCGTAGGAGATGCAGTTTAGTAGTTAGGATTCTAGCCCCAGGTCAGAGATGGTGTAGATACAAATGTAATATAACAACAAACCCACCCATGATATATTACAAGCCACGTGGCATGAATCTCAACTCGGTGCTACAAGATTTTTCCTTATACAAATATACACGCACACAACTTAAGTAAATTCAGAAAAAATACATTCATGA
>VSTD030001013.1:0-14013 GCA_008808055.3 Sporobolus alterniflorus
AGTAGCCACCATAAGTCTACTCAGCTTGCCTGCATCATTGTTTAGATGGATTCGAGGATGGAAGCCTGGGATTCCAGTAGGATCCAGAGGATGGTTAGGCATGCCTCTCCAATAGTCAAGCCTGTGGAAGCTCGCCTCACACTTAGTTGCCGCTGCTTTATGTAATTTTCTTTGGACCCAAGGGTCGCTTTGTAATGAACAAGTATTTATATTATTGAACATAGAATCTGGTTATTATATTGTTACTGTACGTGTGATTTGAACCTCCTGGGCACACGTATGGAGGCTTCGTTCCCTCTTTCTCGGAACGGGGTATGACAGTATGTGATGTATTATGCATTGTTACTTCGGTAATGACACCCCGTAATGATCCTTTTTGCATCTAACCACCTTTGTTAAGGGCAGGAACGTCACACAGGAAGAGTAAATGCAAGCAATAACTCCTCTAGGTGTCCCATCAATGAGCACCTGGGGTCTTTTTATAGGAAAAATCATGGGTTTGATTACAATGTACATAATGCCCTTAGCCAACTACAACACTACAACTCAACACAGTCATAGGGTCATTAGAGACTTTCATGATTTATAAATATTTTCGTGCCGAGCCAATTATCCGTAGACACCTGTCCCCTGCCAGACCACCTCACCCATGGACCTTCGTCACGATGCGACCTCCGATGTACCTCCGGCTGCCCTGGTACGGCTGAACCTCCATCGGTGACTCAGACCAGGCTTGACCTACGGCTCCAAGCGAGCCTCTGTCATCCTGCAGAGATAGACTACGAAGATGCATGAGTTAGGGTAAAGAGCGAAGCTCCATGCGTGAGGTGGGGCATCATCGGGGAAGCCTTGATGGGGCTTCGTCCTACATCCCCAATAGTAACCCCTCATAGGCGAGGTTCAACCCTAATGAACCGAACCTGTGACCGATGTAACTGAAGTTTACTAGAAAGCATCACCCCCACACATTGGGGTTGGAGCTTCATGGTTTTCTATTGCGAGGGTTTTTGAGACTTTGGTTGGCTGTGGGCTGGAGGGCTTCGCCATGTAGGCGCTCCTTCAATTCTTTTTCAGTGAAAAAGTGTCACCCTCACCTTCGAGCGCATGTGGTGTTGAAGCCCGTGATGATGCTTGCTGCCGAGGGTAGAGAGGATACTTTTAACACTGCCTAGGCACACTATAAAGCAAGCTCAGTTGGCCATTTGGTTTTTTTACTGTTCACCTTCCTAGGCTACTGCTCCTCAATTCGCGGGGGCTGGATTTTCACCACTACTACAAATAGCAGGGTTAGGGGTGAGTTGCTTTTCACTCTTCCTTGTGATTCTTATGCTTTACAACGCTCTTGCTTTCTTGTGCTAGGCTTCGTTTTACTATGGGTTGGGACCAGCTTCGCCTTTTTCCTACTGAGTCGCGATGGCTCGTGTCAAGCATACCACGCGCCTGTGCGATGATATCCCATGCTAGAGAATGGAGGCATGGTCGTAGAGGGAGATCTGAGTGTTGGCGACGAAGGCGACAACCGGTTTGCTGAGGGGACAGGGTCAATTCGAGTGAGTGATGTAGGCTCTCAGAGTCAGAGTAATGCTGAGGGTGATTCAGTCGGAGGTTCACAAAAATACAACTTTGGCCCCTCAATGGTGATAGTTAGCCGGATCCAGGAGTTGGTGGAGCGGGGCTATTTTGCTGAAGGTGGCGCTCGTGCGTCCGGGGAGGAAATGGTTTTGGAGCCCGATGATGATGAAGCTGTCATGTTTGGTGAGTTTTTTACTGTTGGCCTAAGGATTCCTCTACACCCTGTGCTCACAGTCATATTGCTAAAGCTGCAGATGCAGCTTCATCAACTGACACCAAACGGGTTTGCTCAGTTATCTAAGTACATTTGGGCAGTGGCTAGCTTAAGAGGTGTGCCCTCCATTGACAGCTTCACTAAGAGATATGAATTGCACTATCAGCCAAAAAAGATAGAGGTTGATGGGGATGTTGTTGAGGCGCAGTTTGGATGCCTCAATTTCCATGTGAAGTGATGCAAGGGTGGCAGAGTGAAGCTGACCCTTGCTCTAGAAAAACAAATGGTCTGCCGGGTGGACTCGGGCATGGTGTTATTGCAAGGTCTCATTGGTCCAAAGCCCACAGAGGGGGAAATGGCGTGTTTGCCTTGCACTCAAGTATGAGTACACTTGATTTCATGATGGAGCCCTCCTTCGACTGCCCAGACAATGACACTAGTGATGTGGCTTTCGTTCGTGCCACGATCTCAATCAGAGGCCGAGATGCAGTTGAGGAATATTTGCCCTGTGGGTTGGTTCTGCTTGCAGCAAACTTGGGCTTTGGTGAAATTGTAGATGCTGAGGCTCTGATATTGAAGGTGGTGGTCCCGTTGCCTCATTTCCCCTTTGCCAGGGTCGCTAGGGAAAGCGACGAACACTTCTTGGTGAGGGTGGAGTTAGAGGCAGAAAATATCATCGAAGGGTATAGCTAGGTGGAGCATGATGCATGTGTGTAGTCACTTCCAAGTGAGGGGCATTTGAATTGGTTCTTCAAAAAGCTCGCGGTGTCTTATGCTCGCTACGGTGAAAGCCGCTAAACAATCTAATTTATCTCTGGCTTTGGCATGTATTCCGTCTTCATCTCAGAGACACGATGCCCCCACCTCACCTACGCCTGATGCAGATGACGATGATCGCATCAAGTTGATTTCTATGCTAGGCTTAAACTCATCATCATCTTCTTCATCTTCGCCTGGTGACTCCTCGGTTCCGGATACTGTGAATGCTCCACACCTGGATCCTGATGCAACCACCTCTATCATTGTTATTCCTGAACCGGGGCACTTCAAACCATTCTGGAGATGCCAAAGCTTGATGCAACTGAGCTAGAGACACAACATCCTGCCTTTACCTCCGCCGGGAAATTTTTGACTTGTGCACACTTTGTTTTTCAAGCGTTCTCCTAGATGGTCTCATGCTCGTTTATGCAGGTGACGAGGGTGTTGGTGGTTCATGCCATCAGGATTCCCTTGAGTCGGGCTCAGCAGTCGGTGTGGATGGAGACGACAAAGTGAGTTTAGAATGTCTTGAGCATAAGTTTTTGCGAGGGTTTTAGTATGGACTCGCATTTATTCAGTCTTTGATTCTCATGGGTCTTTGCGCATGCCCTTGCCATGATGAGGAGCCAGGTGGCTAAACGGACAGTGGAGGCTTCGCATCAGGACCACATGGTGGAACTGGAGCGAGCAAACACAGAGTGGAAGGCTGAGTTGGAATAGTCACGGATAAAAATTGTGGAGGCTGAAGAGCGACAAAGCTCCTTGCGTTCAAGCTACGATCATCTAAAAAATGAGTTCGGCAAGTTGCATGAGGTTGCTGCAACCTTGCAGCGAGAGAAATCTGAGGTTGAAAAATCCCACGAAGCTGAGGTTACCGCTGTTCGCAAGAACTTTCAGAGGTACCGTGTTTAGCATCACCAGAAACTTCATGGGCTTCGTTTCAATTTGGAGAATGTGCTCGGAGACTTAGGCACGGAATACCTTCCGTATCTTGGGAAAGGGAGCACAATAGGCGACATCATCAGGTGGTTTGAGGGCGAGGTGAAATCGCTGCCAGCCACATTTACAAAAGCTAACAAAAATGTTGCTTGTTACGCTATAGCCGATGTCCTCCAAATGCTTCAAGGAGCCGGCTGTAAGCATTTGCCTGAGCTACATTCGCTGGCCGCCTGCAACAATGTTTCCCTTCTGGATGATATCCCTCCGGAGGTGTCAAAGATAACTTCGCGGCTTGTACGGAAATTGCGGTCTGAACACGGCTTGCCGAAGGTTTTGCGTTGACTGCGAAAGGAACCTGAGGTGGTTCCTATTGGATTGATGTGCCCTTTTTTGACTGATTTTGGGCTTTGGCTCAACCGTTTTCACCAAGGCGTCTTCAATCACTTGGAAGAATATGTCAGTGGTTAAACGTGTGCTATGAGCTGCACCCTTCGCTAGTTCGTCAGCTTTGGAATTTTTGCTTCTTTCAACGTACTCTACTGTGAAGCCTTTGAAATAGTTCTCCATTCTTCTAACTTGGGCTAGATAGTTTTTTAGGGTTGGTTCCCTTGTAATGCATTCCTCTTCTATCTGACTGCAAACAACCTTCGAATCTATTATGAGGATGCATGTTTGGACCCCAACTGCTCTTAGATTGTGAAGCCCAAGTAGTATGGCTTCATATTCTGTGCTATTGTTGGTGCGCTTGTCTATGTCTTTGGTGAATTGCAATCTTGCTTCGTAGCGTAATTTTATTTCAGAGGGTGAGACCAATACTGCCACTGCTCTGGCTCCAGTGCTGCCCTAGTCTCTGTCACAATAAATAAGCCATGGTTACTCAGGTACGATGTCCTATCTCCGAGAGTTATGCTCTGTCCATTTTACCACAAAATCGGTCAATATCTGGGATTTTATTGTATTTCTTTTCTCAAAATCGACCACATATTCTGAGAGCTGCATCGGCCATTTGCTGATTCAACCAGAGCTGTCTCTGTTGTTGAAGATATCATTCAACAGCTGGTTTGCAAGCACTTTTATTGTGTGAGCCTCAAAATAATGACAAAGCTTTATAGCCCTCATGACGACTGTGTAGCAAATCTTCTCCATCTCAGAATAATAGCTCTTGCCCCTATTATAACCTCCGACACAAATTATATTAGGAACTGTTGCTTCATAGTTTTATCATTTTTTGTGACTTCTTTTTCAGCAACTAGGGATCCACTAACTGCTGAATGTGTGGCGGAGATATAAAGGATGAGTGATTGCCCTAACACGAACATGAAAGTGTTGGCAATTGCTGAAGATAAAGTTTTAGGTCACTAAAGGCTTTCTGCTATTTTGGACCACATTCCATTCTTGCAGAGTCCCATACCATAATGAAGAATGGGAGGCTTTGCTCTGCCAGCTTCACTATGAATCTTTTCAAAGCTGTGATCTGATCGGTTAACTTCTGAACCTCTTTCCTATTTTCTGGAGGCTGCTTTTGAAGGATAGCTCTGATCGTATCTGGATTTGCTTTGATGCCCTTCATGCAGACTAGGCACCATACTGAAGCACTTTGCTTCTCGTGACTCTAAATACGCATTTCTCTGGGTTGAGCTTGAGCCGAGCTTCACGCATATTGGTGAAGGTTCCTATTAAGTCAGAGATATATGATGTTTTCTTCTTGCTTGCCACGACTATATCATCGACATATGAGAGTACATTTTTGACAACTTGATCTTTTAGTGCTACCTTTGTCATCCTACAAAAATTTTGACTTGCATTGCGCAGGCCTTCAGGTATTCTTAAATTGTAGTAAGTACTGAAGGGTGTTATGAAGCTTGTCTTTTCCTCATCTTCTTTGCGAAGCTAGATTAGGTGATATCCAGAGAAATAGTTCAGCAGTGTCATCATTTCACAACCTGCAGCAGAATCAACAATCTTGTCTATTCTTGCGAGTGGAAAATCATCCATGGGGTAGCATTTATTCAGATTGGTGAAATCGGTGTACATTCGCCACTTTCCAATCTTCTTGCGGACCATCACCACATGTGTGAGCCATTGTGGGTAGATTACTTCCCTAATGAAGCTTGCGTCAAGTAATCTCTGGACCTTAGCCTTCGCAGCTTCTACTTTTTCTTCAGACATTTTTTTAAGCTTCTGCTTTTTGGGCTTGACGTTTGGGCTCACTTCCAGCCTATGCTCATTGATGTCCCTTCTTACTCTGATAAGGTCAGAGGTTGACCATGCAAAAACATCACTGCTCTTGTCGAGGAAGGCCAACAGCTCCGCCTATTCTTCTGGGCTTGTCTTGGTGCCAAGGCAAATAGCTCTATCAGGCACTCTAGGGTTTAACACAACTTTCTTGAAATCACCATCAACTTCGATGGTTTTTTTGAACTCAGTCATAGCCTCTGCACTGAAGGGGCAAGCTGGTTGCTGATATTGCTATGATTCTTCTCTTAAGAAATGAACATTCTTGTGGGCATGTGCAAAGCCCTGTTTAATGTTCCTGGCGTCCTTCTGACTACTGAAGATAGATATGACTCTGAAGGTGGCTAGGACCTTTTGGTAGAGGTACCCTGAATGCAAGGCAGCTTCGAATGTGTTCAGCGACCCCCTTATGAAAATTGCATTGTACGGATAATGCATGTCAACAACATCAAAGGTTATGTACTTTGTTCTTGAGTTTTGTGGGGTACCGAAGGAGATAGGCAGGGTTATGACACCGACTGGCTCAATTCTTTCGCTAACAAAGCCATAGAGGAAAAGGATTTCTACTTGACTGTTGTTATCAACGAGGATTCTGGTGACATCCCATCTACTATAGTGTCAGTGTGTGGGAACGAAGCTAATTTGATGTCTTCGACTGAGAATGTGATGGGTATTTGGGACCATTTGGTGTGGGTGACTGGACCTTTGACAACCATATCATTGACATGTCAGTAATAATCTCTCTGCTACCTCTTGTTGTCGAAGTCATTATTGGAGCCTCCGGTGATGGTGAGAATTGTGCAGTGGGTGGAGAAGTTGTCGGTTTGTTGTGGAGGTTCACAGATTTGAAACAGGAGTGGTGGGTGTATTGGGCTCTGGTTTGTTTTGGTGGACTGAGTTTGTCAGGGTCTAGTGCCTCGGGTACTGCGGGTCATTGGTTATGGCGCATGAATCTGGATACGAACGGTTGCCTCTAGCAGCAAATGGCTAGGAAACCAAGCACCCCATACCAGATGTGGTCCCACCACTTCTTGCTGAAGAGGAGGGGCCACCAACCTATAAAAAAGAATTAGACCCTGAAATAAATCCGTATCACAATAACCGTGGATGGGCAGGATTTTGCCACCTGCCTACCCACTATAGATCCTCCGTGCAACCCGACTCGATACGTACCCAGGTCTCTGGACGCCACACCCGGGGGTTTGCATTAAATGCCTCGCACGATAAGACACGATCACAGGAACCCACACGCATCTGGCAGCAGGCACTCAAGTACTGGGATTCATCCCATCACCACAGGAACATGCATAATCATCATGATAGCTCTGACATTGGATAAGCACACCCTGGTAAAAGCGGACTCCTCCCTTGGGGATTCAGTCCATCATGGAGCCAGACAGTCAACACCTCATCGAATAGTCTGTCCCTGGGGCTTCGCAACCCCTAGAAAGGTAGTCTAAAGTAGTACCAACCCACATGATGCAATGGGATGGGACAGCGCCAGTCAGAGGGCTCTGTACCCATGCCTGTCAGCCACAGTCTGTAGGCTGGTGCAGGCGGCAGGCTAGCCCATCCACATCAGCCCCCACGAGGGAAAGCTTAGCAGACAAGTAATGTGAAGTAAGGCGGTGGCCACCCCAATAACCAGCCCAGGCATCAGCCACATCGACGCCCAGGAGCTAGGAAGATGACCGGGCAACCTTCTCCAAGCTCTACAACCCGATGTTTCTAGCATGGGACCCCACTCATCATGTAATTTAACCCAAGTTGTAAAGTAATTGTACTATGGTTAGGGGACCCCAAGGCGGTCTATAAAAGTACTATTACCCTTCTGGTGGAAGTCATGAGATCCATACCCCCTTCTTCATGTGAACCTCTCGAGCACTCTGCTCTCCCCATTGTAACACTTGTTTTCTTCGATATTATTCAACTACGCGTAGGGCTATTACCTCTAAGGAGGGGTCTGAACTAGGATACATCTTTGTGTGCTAGTTGTTTGCGAGACCACCTCAGAACTGGAAATGTGTGATCTTGACCACCCTATTATTTGTTGGTGTAGAAAACACCGACAGAGTTGTTTATCGTTGGGTAAGCAATTTGTTTAATTGGTGGAGGGTAGGTTATTTGTGGGGCCAGCAAATGCTGGGGGCGGCTGATTGTGCCGTAATGATAAGATTGATAATAGGACGGAGGTTGTCCTTGGCTATTACTTGGGTGGGTTTGTGGAAAGAGCGAAGGGTAAGACAGTGAATATTGTTAGTGGGGAGGCACCTACTGCATAGTGTGGTTCTCTTCTCTGGCTGAGGATTGCTGTGGAGGCTGGTTGTGGTTTTGCTCCATTTTTCTCTTGGATTCACTACAACAAAATTGGAGATACATGAGGTTCTTATTTCATCATAGATTGCTTGAAACCCATCATAGAATGACATCTGTGACGATCTAAACTTTCGTCATGTATCTCACGTCATAGATAAAATCAGATGACGTTTCTTCAAAATCGTCATAGATCAACAAAATTTATGATGATCCATGACCACCACAGATTGACATGGTGTCTGACATGGTAGTGTCTACCACATCAGTCAAGCTGATGTGGCAGTAGCTAATGTGGCAATGTCTGACGTGGCAGACTAACTGATGTGGCAGCCTATTTTGAATGTAGCCCAATTATGGCACAGTTTGAAATGACATGATTTTAGGCATGTTAAATTTGAAATTATTTTTGGCCTAGTAGCCATTAGAATCAATGCTACATATCGTCACAAATATATTAAAATCTATGACAAAATTCTACATGTCGTCACAGATATATTAAATATGTGACGTCAGCTAAAAATGTCACCTATGAAACATCATAGATCTCTAGATTTCTTGTAGTGATTCTAGCAAGATTGGACACTATTTTGTGCAATAGTTTGTGTAACTGCCATGGTACATTCAGTACCGAGGCTTGAACGGGCCCCATCTGTGACCTCGATCGCAGTTTGACATGCCCCTCTCTGGTTATACTGGCTTGCTCTGTGATCAAAGGTTCTCTTCCTTCTTTCTAGCAGGGGTGGCCCAAAGTTCTTTTCCCAATTTTTTGGTGGCCCGTAGCTATAGAATCGATGATGTTGACTTACTTGGGGTAGCTGCACTGCCTGTTATCGGTGTAACGGGCTAGTCTTGAAGCTTTGTCGTCCTTGTGTGCCTTTCTTTGCTGCTCAAGCTTACAAAAGTGAAGGACTTCCTATTTGCAGAATTTGGTGAAGTTCTCATACTGTTCCGCAACTATCTTTAGCTTTTCTCTGACCAAATCACTGCAACAGTCCGACCTGCAAAGCTTTGATGGCTAGAGCGATGACTTGGTCATTGGATACTTTCGGAGCTTGTTCTTTCAACTACAAGAACCTTCGGTAGAAATTGAGTAATGTCTCCTTCTCATACTGCGCGCACGATAGAAAATCATCTTCTGGGTTGAGCTCCGCTTGGAACCCTTGGAAGTTTAACATGATTTTTTCCTTTAGATGTTGCCATGAGTATATGCATCTTGGCAGAAGTATTGAGTACCAGTTTGCCACAACACCTTCGAGGGACATGATGAGTGATTTGGTGCGGGTGGCATCGTCCCCAACAGCTGAGGCATTAGCAGCTTCATAGCGCATTAGGAATTTGTGAGGTTCTGTATCACCGTGATACTTTGGCTGTGGTGCTGCTCGGTATTGTGGAGGCCAGCGTTCCAGCTGCAGGTTGTCTGCCACCATGCTTTTTTGTATGTGATGTCGTATTGTGGTGGAGGCTGTTAGTGGATTTCATAGAGTGGTGGTGGGGGATGCTGAAGTTGTGGGATTTGCAATTGTGGCAGTGGTAGTGGCTGTTAGTGGGTATTCGGTTGGTGGTAGGGTTGTTCGAGTGGATGCTCTTGCCTCTGCTCCTGCTGGCAAAGGATATCAACGGTGTACTGAAGCTCAGCAAGTTTTGCTCTTTCTCTGTTTATATGTTGCCTTCTAGCTTCAGCATGCTGGGTTCCTTCCTGCCTTGTGGTGATGTCTTCTTGTTCTTACTGGAGCCTTTTGACCTCTTGCTGAACTCTGGCCAACTCAGCTTCTTTTGCGACTTCGTCTTCTGAGAGCGTATCCTCCCAATCCTCGACTTGGAGCTGCTCAAGCTTCGCGTGCTCTTGAACGTCATGACTTGGCCACGGTGCCTGCGGAGGCGACTGACACCGGGCACCTCTGTTGGTTTGAGTGGAGCCGGTACCTCTGACATTTTGGCTTGATCCTACAGCTATGGTGGATGCATTGTTGTTGGGTGCGAGCTGCAACTCAACTTCTTGAGTGTCGGTGAAGGCTATGTGCTCCAGCCCTTCAGTGACTTGAGAGGTTTTGGGTGGGGCGGAGGTTTGGTGTAAGGCTTCGTCTCCCTGTCGTGGGCGTCAAATGTTAGGATTTAACAGCCGAGGGCTATTAAATCTCGAAGAAGAAGGTGTAAAAGATGTGAAGGCTAAGGAGAAGGTTCAAGCGCACATGATAGGAAGAGTAAATGCAAGCAATAAGTCCTCTAGGTGTCCCATCAATGAGCACCTGGCATTCTATTTATAGGGAAAAACATGGGTCTCATTACAATGTCTGTAATGCCCTTAGCCAACTACCATGCTACAACTTAGCATAGTCACGGGGTCATTTCGGACTTTCATGATTTACAAATATTTCCATACCGAGTCAATGGTGAGTTGACATGTGTCCCCTGCCGGACCACCTCTCCCGAAGACCTATGTCACAATGTGACCTCCGGTGGTGATAGGACCTCTGGCCGCCCGGTCTAGCCCAACCTCCGTCAGTGACTCAAACCGGGCCTGACCTCTGGCTCCAAGCGGGACCCCGTCATCCTGCAGAGATAGACTCCAAAGGTGCATGAGTTAGTGTATAGAGTGAAGGTCCATGCGTGAGGTGGGGCTTCGTCGAGGAAGCCTTGATGGACATTTGTCCTGCATCCCCAACAGATCTCCATGCATCCCATAATGAACCATGGCCACAGAAGATCGAGTCCATGACGGAGTTGCTAAAATGTGTTGACGCCTTTTTCACCAACACCTTGGATCCTTCTGTGATATACGGAGTCACCAACATGCCAACAAGCCAATCCTCAGCTCGCCCGCATGATTTTCTGAAGAATTAGGGAAAACCAAAGTGTCCGGTTTCCCAAATTGGAACATCTAGTTTTGGCAGATTTCAGAGATTGGTCAATCCTCCACCCAAGTGACATCTGGGTGAAGGAAGGCAAGAACCATAGCTAACTCAGGAGCTAGCAGTAGTAGAGATGGGTCAGAGGAGGAAGAGGAATTGGAGATAGAAGGAGCTACATTAACTCTAACCCCAAAAATTGATAAAAGAATGATTGATTGATTTTTGTTGAGTACCTTTTTACAATTGGTCGTGACCTACATATAAATAGGTGACTGGACATAGCCATTTTCATGAATCAAAGAATCCTAATCAAGAACGGTAAAAATCTCTACTCAGATTCGACTCTTATTCGTGAAAACTGGACCCTCCAGTTTCCCAAATTGGAAACTCTAGTTTTGTAGCCAGGAGCATCTTCAAAATGTTGTAACTTCTTTGTTTGAGCTCCAAATCATGCGTTCCATATATCCATTTTAATCATCACAATGAGGTCCAAATCATGCATGCTTCAAATCTTCAGTTTTATTTCATCTTCTTGTCGTTTAAAGAACTTCTTTGTTTCTTGAGTAAAATTCAACCAAATTGTTTGAGGAACACGTGCATATCCTAAAAAACATACCTATATGTCCAACTTGTGAAATATACAAAGAAAACCTCCATTTAGAAATATTGATCATCTTATAACTGTAAAATCCAGACCTTTCGATTTTCGAGTGTGTTAAATTTGGTCACCAACAACTACATTTTAACTTTTCCTTAATTCCCTCTCCCAGAGATAGAAGGGTAGTTAGAACGGAGGAAGTATGTTAAAAGCTCTGGATTAGGATTGTTTTGTGTAGTAAATTTGTGGCATTTGCACACTTCTTTTACCAGTTGATGAAGACTCTTAATTATGAACAGGGAAATAAACACCATAGATGGATTACTTTTTTCTCATGTTCGCCTCACCGACCGACACCTGATGATCGACAATGGAACATTTGTGACACTTATGTTTATTAATTGTTTTACTGCACTTCACAATTTATTATAAATCTTGTTTGTGTCTACTGTTTATTATTCCCATCATCAAATTCATTTATGGGATTACGGTTCTAATAAATGTTTTTTGTTACTTATTTCAACATCTACTATAAATATATAAATGAAACCCATGGACCTCTAATCTCTAGCGTCAAGAATTTCCTACATATGCAGACTATCCGAGTCATTAGCCATTCCCTGTACATGCAGACTGTCCAACTTAGCAGCCAAGTCTTTGTACAACTCATTCATTTATTTAATACAATTTTCAAAACTTTAAAATGATTAATCTAACTTATATGATATCCATTTAAAATTCCATTTTCACCATTCTGTTCAACCTGACGAGATGAATAAAATAAGATCTCACATGCATATGTTTTGAAGAATTTTTAAATCAACTTAATTTACTCTATATTTGCAATGCATTTTAAATTTGGTTTTCACCGTTGTGTTCTTTGCGATAAGAAGAACCAAACAAGATCCCTCTTGCATATGTTTTAAAGAATTTTTAAATTAACTTAATTCACAATCTTTTATGCGATGGTTGGTTTCATTACCATGGTACATGCAGTATGGAGGTTTCATTGTGTATGGGCCTCGGCTGCACCCCCGGCCACGGTTCGAAGCTCTGCCTCTCTAGTTGTATTGAGGGGGGCTTTGATTGAAAGTCCTTGGGTTTCTTTCCTACGAAGGCCCTCCGAAGTTCTCCTCTCAGTTCTCTAGTGGCCCGCAACCATCTGAGTCAATGTTGTGCATAGGCTTTGGGCAGTTGTGTTGGTTATCACTATAACAGGGTCTTGGAGCTTCATCTGGTTTTACAGCTTTCCTATGTTGCTTGAGTTTGCGGAAATATTGGACCTCTGACTTACTAAATTTTGTGCATTGTTCATAGAGCTCTAGCACTGTTTTGTGCCGCTCTCTTACTAGGTGACTGTGCAGGGGCCCCACCCTTAAGGCTTTGATAGCTTGTGCGATGACTTGATCATCTGACGCCTCCGATGCTTGCGCTTTGAGCTGAAGGAACCTTCGGTAAAAGTTGGGCAATGTTTCTTTCTCTCGTTGAGCACAAGACAGAAAATCTTCTTCAGTATCGAGCTCCGCTTGGAACCCCTGGAAGTTGAGGAGAAACTTGTCTTTCAAGTGCTGCCTGGAATAGATGCATCTTGGCAGGAGTTTGGAATTCCAATTTGCGGCTGCGTCCTCTAGAGAGATTATGGGTGATTTTGCGAGGGTTGCTTCGTCGCCTCCAGCTGAGGCTATGGCAGCTTCATAACACACGAGAAATTTGCAGGGGTCGATATTGCTGTGATACTTTGGTGGTGGTACTGCTCTGTAGTGCAAAGGCCATGGTGTGGGTGCTCAGCCAACGGGCTTTTGGGGTCTATGGTGCTGATTTGTGGTGTGGGAAGTTGTTGGTGGAAGAAATGGTTGTGTGGGGGTGGGGGTGAGGGATTTGATCTAGCGAAGCTTCCTGTCTTTGCTCCTGCTGACGGAGAATGTTGAGGGTGTCTTGTAGCTCGATGAGCCTCGCTCGCTCTCTATTGATGTTTTGCCTGCCAACCTCGGGGCGCTGGGCTGCAGCTTGTCTTTTGAGAAACCAGGTGATCAGTACCTTGGTTTGAGTGTGATGAGTCATTGACATGCCATGGGTTGAATTTGAATCTGGGATATTTCCATGGTTCTACTACTATCTATCTTGCGTTGAGAAAAGTGTTTGCTTGTCTCGTGGTGTGTAGGTGACAGGTGCGACATGGTGGGCAGCGATAAGGATCTAGGTAGGAGTAGGAGACCTTGTGTAGAGGATCGAGCATGGTCAAGCACAGGTTGGGTACTTGGTGACTGGATGATCAAGATGTCGGATGATGCTGTGTGCGGTCTACACCATGCACAAGGAGATGAGGAGCGCGGGTTTCTTCGTTTGGCCTCAAAACCATGGTCATCAAGTTTCCCGATTTGGGCATCAAAATCGGTAGCTCCGGTTTGGTGATTTGGGTCTCAAAATCGCCACGACTGTTTCTTAGTTTGGGCCACAAAACCAAGCGGGCGACGGTTTGTCGGTTGCGCCACAAAAACCAACGGGATGAGTATGGTGTGGGACAAGCATCG